>JAHHUM010001545.1:133292-157133 GCA_036173005.1 Crenichthys baileyi
ACTACCTCTTGAGCTTATCAACAAAATCCCAAAAGAGTGTGTGTAGCAGTAATCAAAGAAAAAGGTGCTATTTGAAAAAAACCTAAAAACATATTTTCAGTTGTTTCACATTTTTTTTTTCAGTATATAATTCCCATGTATTAATTCATAGTTTTATCCCTTCATGTGAAGCCGGGGGTTTGGGGAACATGAAACTGAAACACTGTCATTTTTTGTGGGATTTCATGCTAAATTGGCCACCCTGGTACCCAAGTCTTCTTGATTGCCTTGCACCAGTAAGAGCAGAGTGTAAAGGGTTTTAATTGCAGGGTAAGAGCACAGTTTTGGGCCAAAAATTTAAATGCACACAACATTAGGGGTACATGCCAGATTTCAAAAGAGGACAATTGTTGGTGCCGTTTTGCTGGGGCGCATCGGGGCCCCAAGACAGCAAGTCTTTGTAGTATCAAAACCCGGATCCAGGAAATGCACATAGCACCAAGAAGGACAAACCACACCCAAACAGGTTTAACTGTGGACGCAGGGGAAAGCTGTCTAAAAGGGATGTTCGGGTGCTAACCCGGATTGTATCCAAAAAAATAAAACCACGCGCCCAAATAAACGGCGAATTAAATTCACCTCAACTCCCCTGTTTTCCACCAGCTTTTTTCGTCGGAGCTCCACGGGGAAAATATAACGGGGGCTGCTAACCCAAACCTTGGTCCTCATGCCAATCAAACGTGGGTTTTAAAAGGGGCAAGGACGCAAATCTTGGTGTGGACAATGTGAAACATGTATTGTTCTCTAATGGCCCACCTTTTGTTTTCCCCACACTAAAGAGTTACGGTGTGGAGAAGCCCCAAAAAAGCTACCACCCAGACTTTTTTGCATCCCCAGAGTGAAGCATGGGGGGTTGGATCAGTGTGGTTTTGGGCTGCCATATCATGGCTTTCCCTTGGGGCCCCAAATACTTGTGCTAGATGGGCCCGTCACTGCCAAGGGCTATGAACCATTCTTGGGACCAGTGCACCAATTTGGTTCAAACTTGTATCCTGAAGGTGGTCCGTGATCAGGTGACAATGCCCAATCCACAGCAAGACGGTGAAAAATTTGGGGTTTGATGAACATGGGAAAGTGAAGTTGAACATCTCCAGGCCTGCAAAGTCACCATCTAAAAATCTTTGAGCCACTTTGGGGTTTTTTTTTGGGGGAGCGAGTCAGGAAACGTTTCCCCACCAGTATCACTAGTGACCTGGGGCCCCTATCCTGCAAGAAGAATGGCTTAAAAACCCTCTGACCATGTGGCGGGGCTTGTATTGTCATTCCCCAATACGAATTGACCTGTATTTTCCGCAAAAGGGGGCCCTACACCATACTAATAAATTATTGTGGTCTAAAACCAGGTGTTTCAGTTTTATTGTCCAACCCCTGTACAATATTCATAGTCATGAAAATAAAGAAAACTCTTTGAATGAGAAGGTGTGTCCAAACTTTTGGTCTGTACTGTATATAGCTGGGAATAACATAATCATAGAGCAATTAACTGTCAGACTGCAGAGCAACACTTTCGGTTTTCAGTTTATGAAAGTAAACAAAGCTCCCAGGTTCCTGCAGTGGAACCAGTTGTCAGATAGCACTCAGAGGGCAGACAGATTCTCAGCTTTGTAAAATCAGACTAAAAACTGGATGGGTGGGAAAGAAGGATTTACTATAATTGACTGAAAAAAGATTTCCAGCATTTTAGATTACATTTTGAGGTTTGAGGGTTTATGTTTACCCAAATCACTTGAAACATGTCGGGTAAAAACAGAAAGCTTTGTGGGTTACTCAAAGTGAGTAATCCAGTCAGACTGTTAACCTCAATTTAGTACAGCTGAGTGCTTCTGCCAATCTCTAGCAGTCATTGGACAGGAGGCAGGGAACACCCTAAAAGGTTTGCTAGTCCATCCCAGGGCAACACAGAGACTCACACTCTCTCCTTGGGGCAATTTAAAGAGACCAGTTGAGTTTAAAGTAGATTTTTGGACATTATAAGGAAGTCAGAGTACACAGAGAGAACCCATGCATGCATGGAGGAACACACAAACTCCCTGCAGAAAGACATGTGAACACAGGACCTTGTTGTTCCAATGCAGTGGTGCTAACAACTGCGCCACCCTGCAGCCATCCAAATCAGCAGTCTAGAATTATTTCAGTACCAAAACCGTCAAAATTTTTTTCTAAGTAATAAGGGAAGAATCTGAATTATACTGTACAAGGGACACTAACAAACTTTTTGTCAACACACAGCTCATCATAATAGCTTTTAGAACTTTACATGCACCCAAGCTACTTCATAAAATGTACTGTATGTACAAATCTGAAAATAAATTAGACTCAGCACATGTCAAAGGAAAGACTGATCAAAACAAATCTTGGTTATGCTAATACAGGCCCTGACTGTGTAGGACTGCTGGGATGCACTGACCAAATCTGCTCTAATCTACTCTATGCGTTCAAATCATTACTGTATCTCATTACCTATTTGTGTCTCTTTTATACTTTGTGCATTCTCTATTTAGAGTCTTACACCACTGTATGGGAAAGTAAAACTGGACCAGAAAACCTGTCTTTGGTTTTAAACATCCACATCCAGACATCTCCTATTACAGTCCACCCAGAAAGTACAGTTAAGTATTTTAGCGTTACGAAATTACGTTATGCTCTTCTCAGAAATTTTGGAAAACTATTTATTGGCATTACAAACCCGTCCATTGTTAAACAGCTTCTTCAATATTTCTATTGGTATTTATAATGATGTATCTATAGTGATTAGGTTCGAGTCTTTGAGGTTAGAAGATCTCATTGCCATAATCCTAATCTTTATCTTGCTCCACAGATTGTCTTTTGGATTTAAATTAGGACTCTGTCAGCATCCACAGTGTCTGTGTGCAGGTTATGTGCTGTGCTGGGCCTTGCTGTGTTTTTTTTGCTTTCTCCTTTTTTTTTTGGGGTGTGATGGGCAGGTTCTCCCGCACAGGTGTTCCTCATTCTGACAGCAATCAGCTGTTTTTTTTAAGGAGTGGAGAACCAAGGGAAGGCGTCAGCCCGTTGTGTTCACCAAGTGGTAAAAGGCTCGACCCCTGCTCTAATGCAGTTTGTTTTTCCCAGGGGACTAATCGTCTCCTTGTTTTCCCCTGTTCTACAGATTCTGCCCAGTCGGGGTTTTTCATGGAGTTATTTGCGCCTGCCTTTCTCCGAGTTGTGTCTTAAGGAGAGTGGAAACCCAGAAACACAACGCCTTCAGACTCATGGTTCTTGCTCTCTACCTCCAAGCCCAGCCTCTCAAGGAGAACCGTCAGACCCAACTCAGAGGAGCATTCACCTGCCTGTCCACCCTCCAACGCTCGCCTCAAGTCGCAGCGGAGTTTTTTCCCCGCGGAAAAGGGGACAACTTCTAACTGGAGATCAGAGGAACTACTCGGCTCACTGCCTGCCCACCACGGACGCTGTGGAGAAGGACCTATTCCCCCATCGCCTTATCCAGCCTCTCACTCAGTAAGTCCACCTAACAAAATCACTAACAGCAAGATTTTTCTTTCCCCCGTGTCTGGACCTGTCTAAGTTTTTTTTTTGCCTGCCTAGATAAACTCCAGTCTGATCCGCTTACCCAGTCCTGGTTCCCGTTCATCCTCGTTTTCAAAACTTTCAATTCAGTTTATTTATATAGCGCCAATTCACAACACATGTCATCTCAAGGCACTTCACAAAAGTCAGGTACATACATTCTAATTAATCCTAACCATTGAACAGTGCAGTCAGATTCAGTTATTTATTCAAATTGGATAAAAAGTTTTTCTATCTAAGGAAACCCAACAGTCAGAGATTTGTAGCAGTCACTCCTCCCGGATGAGCATGTAGAGACAGTGGACAGTCACTGGCGTTGACTTTGCAGCAATCCCTCATACTGAGCATGCATGTAGCGACAGTGGAGAGGAAAAACTCCCTTTTAACAGGAAGAAACCTCCAGCAGAACCAGGCTCAGTGTGAGCGTCCATCTGCCGAGAGAACAGAGCAGAGACAAAAAGAGAACAAAGAAGCACTGATCCAGGAGTCCTTTCAATGGGAAGGAAAAGTAAATGTTAATGGATGTAGCTCCTTTAAAACTTTCCCTTTGCCTCTCGTGGTTGTGTGGTATCAGTCTTAACCAGCATTATGACAGACTCTGGCTTGGCTACTATAAAGCATTAGTATTAATCTTTACTTCCAGTCATGTTCAACCGAAGTTGAAATAATCTTTATATAATAAATATACAAGAACAAGCCATTTACCATTTAAATGGTTTCTTCTTGTATAGAGCTTTATCAAGTCTCCAGAGACCCCAAAGCGCTTCACACTACATTCAGTCATCCACCCATTAATACACACATTCACACACTGACAGTGGTGAGGTATAAATAGTTAGTCTCATTTTTTTCCACATTTTAGTACATTACAGCTTGATGCTAAGATGGATTAAATTATTTTTCCCTTCTAAATTCTACACACAATACCTAATAATGACAAATTTGTAACAGTTTTTTTTTTAGTTTGCTTCGGGTCGTTGTTGTGTTTGAATATTACTTGATACCTTAGTCTGAGGTAAAGAGATTTCTGGAATAGGTTTTCTTGAAGAAACTTTCTGTATTTGACTCTCATCATCTCACTCCCTAGGAGACTAGTCATCCAGCTCCTGCTGAAATATACTATGCCCACAGCATGATGCTGCCAAAGCCATTCTGACAGTAGGTTGGCCAGGTGATGAGTAGAGCCTACTTTTCCGTAGACATGACACTTTTTTTTCACAGGAAAACATCTGAAGGATGGTGTTGTTGATTATTATTATTATATTATTAAATATTTAATTAAATAATAATTTGATCTGTTAAGTGTTGTCCTGTGAATACCAGCCCAATATGGCAGTAGTATTAGGACAATAGAGAAAAAGGTGGAACGTGCTCTGTTATTACTGAGCAGCAAAACTCTGCACACACATGAAATAAATTTACACAATTTCTTAAAATGCAAGAATTTATTGACAAAAATTATTCAACTCAAAGTCAAACATTTTTCAATTAACAAACTCTTTACTAACCAATTAGCTATATACAAATGAAGTAACAAGGGAATGAATAAAAATGGTTAAAAACCATGACCACTAATTTGATGCAATATTACCATTTAGTGATATACAGTACATATGTTTGAGAATATAGGATTATCTTGAGGAACCTGAAAATGTGGTTGAGTTAGTCTTAGAACTAACTTAGACCAATAATTGGTATACCTTCAAACCACCAATCACAATGCAACGTCAGAAGAGCAGATAAAACATTTTGATGAAATAGTATTTTAAAGAATGATTTGCTGAATAAAAAACAACTTTCTGGATAATTAATTCTCAGTGGTGTTTAGTTAGCTATTACATTTAGTAAAGCAATATTTAGAGAAATAGTTTTACCTAGATTGGAAACTAATAACCTTTCTGGGCTGTTGATTCTTAACTAGCACTCAGTCACGTGTAAACCTGCGGCTAATTAATAGCCACTATGTGAGTAGCTTACGCTGGGTCGGCACACTGGAAGGTGTGCTATGCTGGTGGCTCTTACCCAGTTCTCTTTCAGGCAGGGGGTAAACCGCTTCAGTTAGTGAAAACGTCTCTGCTCGGAACTGTCTGGGACGCAGGTTACTCCTGTGTAGGCCTCAGAAAGAAAAGTTAAGCCAATGCATACATACATAGAATTTCAAATGAATGTGAGCAGCAGATGAATACTTAACGACAGAGCGTCGTATTGTAGACACTTTGGATCCAAGGATTCTACGAAGTAGTAGTCTAATACTTGCCTGCAACTTTAAAGACCTTCAGCTGACGCGCGTGGTTCTCTGTTAGCTGTGATTTGCAGCCAGATTGAGGCCGCCTGATAGAACAAGGTGTTTTTGTTTAGACTCAATGATGTCACAGGGAGTCAACTATGATTCCTCCTCTTCCTGCGTTGGGTTAGACATAGGTTAAGTGTGGTTTTAAAAAGGGGCAGAGAAGTTCATACTGACCTTAGATTGTGTAAAATTCATCCATGTTTTAATCCATGTTTTATTCCATGGCTGGGGTCCCAACAATGACCATTAGAAACAAGTTGCAGCTAAACTCAGTTTGAGTGTTGGGGGATGTGAGTACATCTGAATTTTTTGTATTTGATTCATAGTTGCAAAAGTTAAAAACTAACCTTTTTTCACTGTGGTGTTGTTTGTGTGCAATCACGTCTAATGCGCTTGCTGTCCAGCAGTTTGATGCAACAAGCTTTACAAAGTTGGCATGGAAACTGCTGTTACAAAAAAATAAAATCACATCTACGAAAAACATTGACCTGGTACTCCAACTATTGCATCCAATGAGACTGCATCTGACTAAGGTTGTGCTGAACAATAATATGCCCAGATAGCTGGTCAGAGTAGAAGTTTGTCTGTGTTTATCTGTGTTGTGATCCACAGAGCCCTCTGTTAATCTTTTTTACACCCTGAGGCTCCATGTTTTGGGTTCAGGAGATGTCTGATATCAACTTCCATTTTTAGGTGTAACAGAGAGGGTCCACTAGAGATCCCAGCTCAGTAAAAAGAACGGCCGATGCCTTATTTGTAATTCCTGTCTGTTGCAGGAAAGCAGTAGAGATCAAAATGACAGATAAAAAGATACTGTAATCTTAAAGCAATTTGTTAGTTGAAAAGACATTTGCTGAATGAACATGTGATTCTGTCTCCCAGATGGATCTTTGAGTTTTTCTTCTCAGTTCCCCACTTGATGTTTTTATGAGACGTCAAGTAAAATGGTGGATATTTTTGTTTTTACTGGCCAATATAATAAATGTTTAAAGATCTACTCATATTAACTACTGGGCATTTAATTTTGAACTTGCATTGGAATTGGAATTAGCATAAATACTTTTTCATCTGGACATTGATGTTATTGCTGAAAAATAGTTATTTCTAGAAAGTCAAGGAGAGACATTTTTCGATGTTCAGACAACAC
This sequence comes from Crenichthys baileyi, assembly GCA_036173005.1. Taxonomy (NCBI): domain Eukaryota; kingdom Metazoa; phylum Chordata; class Actinopteri; order Cyprinodontiformes; family Goodeidae; genus Crenichthys; species Crenichthys baileyi. The sequence continues at coordinate 140,315 of JAHHUM010001545.1, forward strand.
ATCACAGTTGACTGTAGCAATGCATAAGTTTAAGGAAATTCTATTTATCGGTGTGCAATAGTTTATTTAGTTTGTAACATGTAACCATGCCTTTGTTCTCAATACTAAATAGTAAAGATATTAAAATTTAAGATTTGAATTACAACATAATGAACGAGACAAAGAGTAGTTAGAAAATAAAAGTGTTTGGAATGACCAAAACAGAAAGTGCTTTTATTTGGATATTTTTAGCTGAAACTATCCTTGTAATTACACCGTTAGCTTAACAGTGAGAGAATGCCAGAGTTACAGTGGATTGGCTTCAAATTGGTCCAAAATTTTTACCAATGGGGCCAAAATCATCAAGTTGAAAGCCCTCATGGACCACAAAAATATTTTTTTAAGAAGTAAAAATGGGAAAATAACATGGAAAAGCACATGCTGTATTTGGCCAAGTTTAATTATTGGAGGGTTGGTGCTTCTATTTACCAAAAAATTAAAATGAAAGACGAAGCATGGTTAATAAAAGACAAATACCTGTACTATGGTTGTACCAAACATTTTTTTATTTAAAGATTTTTCTTTGTCTGTAAAAATCTCACCCTAAAAAATGTAAAAAGCAACAACACTGCCCCATGGACCCTGTTGTTCCGCATTCTCATAGACTTCCCACTGCTGTCAATCAAATGCACTGAAAAGAAAAATTCAACTTATTGATGCACTGCAATCAGCTGATCCAACTTAAATAGGTAAAGAAATATTTAAATGAGCTTGTTTGTTTAAACTAATTCAGAGGGCCTGAGAGGGAATGCTAACCTTTCTAACAAGTACCTTAAAGCTACTTTTCCATTAGTACCTTTAGTACCATTAGTAGACTCAGAGAGACTCAGTAAGTAGTAGACTCAGAGAAAGAGAAGAGAGACGGAGAAGGCTGCAGGCAGCAAGACCAAACACACCGGATAAGTACAGGAGAGAGAGGGAAGCCATGGAGCGGGATCAAACGAAGGGTACAAGCTAGATGATGTTTGAGAGTAAGCTAATGCTAAATAATGCTATACACATATATGCTAATAATGCATATACACATATACAAATACATAAGCCCAGAGTACAACGATTTCACATTTGATTTGTTATATTATGCTTTGACCAGGGACACCGGACCCTACCCAATCAGTGACCCACAGTCGTCTGACACCGTGTTTTCAGTACTTGGTTGGATGGAATCGCATCCACCTAGGTATTTAAAATAGGTACTGTTCCTCGTTCCAAACTGCGCTGGGTGGGGACTAGTGAAAAAGCTGCAAAGGTTAGAGTTAACCCCACACACCCTGCACACAAACTGTTCGGAGTTTTACCTTCAGGCCGCCGCTACAGAGCACTGTTCACTAAAACCAGCCGCCACAGAGAAAGTTTCTTCCCCAAGGCTGTTTCTCTGTTGAACATTTAATAGAGTACAAAACAACAGCATACAGATGTTGCAAATGCACCTTCTTATTTTATATATATATTTGTGTATATTTGTACATTGTAAATATGTATATTCTATTCTGTAATGCATAAACAAAAACCAAAGACCAAAGTGTACCGGAGTCAAATTTCTTGTTTGTATGTACAAACTTGGCAATAAAGCTGATTCTGATTCTGAATAACATTAGGAGACATGTTCTGTTGTTCTTACAAGCTAAAGTCAGCATATTGTCTGTAGCTTCTGAAAAAACAGTTTCACTTATTTAATAGCGGGATTGGAAAGGTACTAATCATTGTTGTGTTTTCCACCTGAAACAGGTTTTAACCATTGTTAGAACAGTTTCAGTTTAGCATTTTTGAGTTTGATTGCTGAATGGTTGTTAGGCTGCCTTTCCTTCCGGAACAGACCAAGAAAAGGCCATTTCAGAAAATAAATAAACGTTTTTTTTCACCTTCTCTCCTATCTGTTGTTGTGTTAAATATAATTCCTAAAATAATTTGGCTGTTTGTGACTTTCTTAGGGTCTACAGAAAAGGATAACAAAGTTTTGGATGAAAGAGTAAATAACACCCTCCCACCCCACCCCTAAATGCTATTCAGGTAGTTGTTCGCAGGTTAAATTAGTTGCCTACTAATGCTCCTGTAAATATTGTAGCTGCTGTGTAACAATATAAGAGTGTTGCAACATGTTATGTTGAACACCTCCAGTAGTCTGTCTGCATGTTTTGCTTGTACTGTTCAACAAAATGTACATCTCATCTATCTGTCTTGGACAGCTGCACTGAGGACATTTCTCTGAAAGTCCATTTTTGTCCCACTAAAATATGTAAACCTTTAAATTTTTTTTACACCCATAGAGAAAGAAAACAATGTGGACTGTATTCTCCACACACCTAGTTTTAAAATCTAACACACCTCTATTAAATATATTAAATAAAATAGATTTGATGGTAAAAATATTTTACACAGGGAACACAGACTGCAAATAATACTAATCTAAGTTTTCTACATAGCCTTGTAAATGTAGACTAGACTGTCTGCATAGTTAAACCTTAAAGCTGCAGTAGTGAGTTCTGAGGAAACGGTGGACTTAGCCTGAAAGTTTGAACAAGCACACTTTACAGGTCCCTCCCCCTTCTCTCTGCAGTGCTACAGGCCTCCCTCCACAACGGAGCCTGACATGCTGTGCGGGGAGATGGGGGGTGAGGTGTGAGCAGCGCTTCCAAAAGTATGAATGACACTGCTAAGACATTCGTCTTGGCTCTGATTGGTTGGAGCAGTGTATTTCTGCAAATGCCTTTAGGACCACTGGGAGGAGCCAGAGGATCTCGATTTTTTTCACAGATCATCTGTCTCATATTTTTCTGTCAGGTCATTTTGACAGTTGTACCAAAAATGTAAAAAGTAGATATTTACAAAAGTTACCTACTGCAGCTTTAAATACATGGGGGTGGGGGAACCACATTTTTGCTTAGGACACAGAAATTACTGAAGCCGGCTATGTCAAAGCAGATTAATGCATTAGGAAGCCCTAGTCAAAGTCAAGATCTTAATCCGATGGGGAATCTGTGGAAAACTTGACAATTGCTATTGACCAATGCTCTTCATCCAATCAGACTGAGCTTTAGCTATTATACAAAGAATGTGCAAAACGCTCACATAGACAGATTCCATAAGAATTTTGTTAAACTGTTCAACAAAGTAAAAACGCACATTTCCAGGTCCCTGTAGAAGAGGCCCCTGAGACCCATTTTCTGGGCAGCCAAATTGTTTCTGGAAATGAGAGCCTTCTCTACTCTTTCTTTGAGCTGAACAGGACAGCTATTATTTGCTGTCCTCAAATAATAGCAATGGCTCTGGTGGTGGCCCATGTGCACGCCTGTTTTGGGCCAGGCTAATACAGCACTACTGCATGAAATGTAATAAGTAAAACAATTAATTGATTTTAGTCAAGGCAAGGAGGAGGACAGCATGCAAAAGGGGTTTATGATGAATGTCACATCTGCTTAATATCATCACCACAAACATCTCATCAGTTATGTCTGTCTTCATTACAGTTTCAGTGATCTAACATTAAAATAATCTTTCCACCTCAGAAAACAGGTTCCGTTATGTCTGTGTGGAGAGATAAGATTGGGGTACAAACAGAGGCAGAGATGGCTCTCTCCAAAACAATCAACCCAATAGCTCCCGGCCATCTCAGGCAAACTTTCACATAATTGGAAAATAAAAAAAGGTTCTTGCGATTTCAGAGTGGGCGGTTTGTAGTGGATTGGGAGCCATAATAAATTGTTCTTGTGTATTTTTATCCTGCTGCAATGTTTGTTCAGGTGGCTGATGTCACTGTTGGATTGACATTTCTGACTGAAGAGCATAAAGCATTCATTTTATAAATTTAGCTGGAATATTTTCATTCTGTGCTCCAACAGGTGGTCAAAAATAGATGTTTTTCTTGTGTTGAAACAAAACAAAATAAACATTGCTCCTACGCTTTTGTTTAAGCCCACACTATAAATACTTATTGTGATGTATATGTTTCTGTGAATCAACACATTTCAGCAGAGAGCAGACAACAATTCATCTTCCTCTGATTTAATCTTAAAATCCATTTAAAATATACACAGGAAATAAATCAAGCATGTGGACCACTTCCAGTTCTTCAGAGGTATTTAAAGAAAAACAGACGCATGTGTGATTGTTGAAGCAGAACTTCTGCTGCTGGTGATTTCATCCTACTGCTTATCTGTTGGTAAACTGAGTCACGTGCGTTGTTTATGTGCTGATTAGAGACAACATGTGAGACCAGAATTATGTTTCTGTTATATACTTCAGTGCAAAGCTGGTTTGTTTGTTTCCAGAGATAGATTGGATATTTTGAAATTAGTTTCTGCAAAGTTATTGTCAGTCATAGTTCCCTTACCTGCAGTATACAGATGTCAGATCACAGTGAGTTTGTAAAAGAGTGAAGCTAGTCTAATGGAGCCCCTTACTTACATATCTTATTTTAATAATCTAATCTAAATCTAATAATCTAAACATAAGGTTGGTAACATTTGCATCCCCTTTGCTTTACAGTACTCCCTCTGACTGGAATGTTTAGCACCCTGTCATGGAACCATGCTGGAATTCACTGATCTCCCTAAGAGCGACAGATTTCTCCCAAAAATGTTGGTAGAAGGAGGCTGTATGCTGGATTGTTTAAAAAATGTGACCAGGGAAGTCACTGGATCACCTGAATTAAATGATTGAGGAGTAATCATATTCAATTCAATAATACTTTATTATTGCCAAAGTGAAATTAAATTAAATTAAATTAAATACTTCTGCCAACATAATGTGTGGTAGTGATCTTAATTTGCAACCACAGGTTTGTTTGTCCTCCTGGGACTTTTTTCTTGTCTCCTGGTTGTTATTTCATCGTCCAGCATTTGGATCCGATCTAGGCCAGCAACAATGTGCTGCTGGTTCCATGGCTTGATTTTGTACTTTTGCACCTGTTTTTAGTTGTTTATTTGTAGTACTTCTGCCTCCAGCAGAGAGTTGGCGTTAATGTAACTGGCTATAAGTCACCCAGGCTTCACTGCTATAAATGGCTTGGCAATTTTTGTTGGGGAGATGTATGTAGTTGTTCTGTAAGATCAGTGGACCAGGCATCGTACCTCTGCACCAACATGGGTAAGATATATGTCAAGATCTGTGCAATGGAGGAACCCCAGAATGCAGACGAGGAGGCAGCGTGACAGTAAATGAAAATTTAATCAACAAAAACTCACTCTCAGAAGAGGCAGGAACAAAACAAAAGCAGGCTGGCTAGACAGGCATGGCATAGTCCAAAAAGCAAGACATGAGCATGATTAGAATAAACAAGACATGGTTTGAAAAATGTTTCCGCGATGACTAACTGAACAGGTGTGTATATATGGAGTGAAAACCAGGTGGAGCAAGGAGACAGATTAACTTGGAGCAGGTGAACCTAATAAAGATAATTGACAGAACAAAACATGGCTGGAGCAAAAACAGAGACTCTAATATACAAACAAAAACCAAACTTGACAAAACATGAACAAGACTAAAACATGACCAGAAAAATAATAAACAAAAGAACGATTCAAAACCTTAACTGTGAAAAACAAAGAAAAAAACAGAAACCAAAAACCAAACAACCCCAAATCATAACAATATAGGAGAATGACACTATCACTTTGCTGGCACAACTAGCTGCCACTACTCGCTAGTGACTCTAAACCCTTCTGATTTCTTTTATGGTTTTATGGGTTAAACCTAACCCTACCTAATCGGACTTTGCAATTGTTTTCACATTGGAATACTTTCATGATCTGCCTGTCATAATCTGCCTGTGTTAGGTTTTTGAATTTGTGTACTGTTTACTCTCTCTGGACTGCCATTTCCTTTTCTTGCTTTATTTCTGTTCATTCAGCTTTTTTACATTCATTCTGTTGTTTAGTTTTTGTTACTTCCCTGGATTCCTCTGTTAGATGTGTTAGTTTCCTTATAGATCTGGTTCCCCTCTGTTCTTTAGTTAGTTTCATTGTTTACTTGCTTCAGTTCATTTAGTTGTTTCTGTTACTTCCCTGCACTCCATGCTCTTCTGTGTTAATTAGTCACTCTCCCTCAGTCACCTTCTCCATCAGCTGCTGCTCCTGATTCTCTCCCTGATTACCTTCTCTAGTTAATTGGTCCATACTCCACTTCCCTCAGTATTTAAACTCTCTGGCTTTCAATGTTTGCTACCAGTTCCTCCTGATTTATACCCCCATGTCTACCCTGTTTACTGCCTGCCCCTTGCCCGTTGTCTTCACATCTCTGTGCTGTACCAGTTTGTAAGTCATGTTGTTGTTATTATTATTATTAAAGACTATCCTACTCACTTCATGGCTCTCTTGTCGTCTGCATTTTGATCCTACATCCAAGTCTTGACAGAAGGAACCAGACAAAAACATAGACTAAGCAGACAAAGCCTCTAAGTTGTAGCACTGAGTCCAGCAGCAGGAAGGAGACTTCAGAGCCAGATATGGGGAAGATATTGAAATCTTTCCTTCTCCATTGTTGCTGGAAGAAATGGAGGAGACTTTTGGAGGTTCCCGCCTGGTTCTAGCACTGCCAGGGTACAGCCTTCCACTCCAGCGGCAGCCGGCAAGCTTTCCATGCCTGCAGCAGCTGCCGATCTCTCCATGACTGCAGCAGCCACCGAGATGTCTACGTCAGCAGTGTCAGAGCTTCCTAGTTTCATGGACCGGGTGAGCAGTGGATTTAAGAGGGGGCAAGTAATCATGGCCTTATAGTGGGCACCCTTGGAGCTCCCCCAGTTCAACCTGGGGTAGGTTGGAAGCGGCCAACTAGTTTAAAGATTGGCTTGAGGAGTTTTCCTTCCCCAGAGCACCATGACTCCAGAGGCCATTAAAACCGAGCTTCAGAGAGCTCTTAAGGAAATCTTCTCACCCACTTCCAACGGTCAGACCCTCACCTCCATTTCAGCTCTTGCCTCTGAAAGTCAGCCAGATGCTTCAGCTCCTGCCTCTGAAGGTCAGCCTGACACTTCAGTCCATGCTTCCTCTGTGGGTTAGCCTGACGCTTCAGCCCCTGCTTCCTCTGAGGGTTAGCTTGACCCTTCAGCCCCTGCTTCCTCTGAGGGTCAGCTCGAAGCTTCAGCTCCTGATTCCACTGAGGGTCTTCTTGATGCTCCAGCTCCTGCTTCCAGTAAGGGTCTTCTCTACGCCGCAGCTCCAGCAAAAGAACCTGCTTTTACTAAGGATCAGCCAGATGCCTCAGCTTTAGCCACTGCCTTCGAGGGTCTTCATGACACCGCAGCTTAAGGCGCTTCCACTGAGGGTTAGCACTACTCTTCGGGCCTGTCTTCTTAGGTTAAGTGCAAAAGGTCATCCTCTGCCCACCAGCCATCACCATTATTATCATCACTGCTGTCTTCTCCAGACCAACCATCCTCACTGCTATCTTCTCCAGACCATCCATCATCACAGCTGTCTTCTTCAAACCAGCCACCTATCACATACTTCCCGCTTCCTGTTCCAGAGTTCCGTGAGGGTTTTGAGGACAAACTGCCTCTTGTTCCAGAGTTTTGTGAGGGGTTCGAGGACGAACTACCTCCGTCTCCAGACTCTCAACAACAGCTTTGCCGCAGATCTTCAGAGCTCTGCCACAGATCTTCAGGGCTCTGCTGAAGATCTTCTGGGCACCACTGCAGATCACCTATACTCCACCACAGACCATCTGGGCTCCACCGCAGATCACCTGGGCTCCACCGCAGATCACCTGGGCCTCGTCGCGGATTTCCACGGTTTCCGCACCATTCTTGAGGGCCTCGCCGAAGGTTGCTGCGGTTCCTGCACCACTCTCTAGGGCCTCCCTTAGGGTTCCAGTGGTTCAGGTACCTTTCTTGAGGGCCTCGCTAAGGGTTCCTCCAATAGCTCCTCCGTGGGTTCAAGTCTCCAGAGCGCCTCCGTGGGTTCAAGTGTCCAGAGCGCCTCCGTGGGTTCAAGTCTCCAGAGCTCCTCCATGGGTTCAAGTCTCCAGCCCAAACTTGTGGTCGACCTCCTGAAAGGGTTCCCAGAGGATCCTCTACGTTCCGCATTCGGCCTCCAAGGCACCTTCTCAGCCATCGTCCACCTCCAAGGCACCTTCGTAACCGCTGTTGACATCCAAGGCACTTTCTCCGTGGGTTCCCTATACACCACCACGGGGCGGAGGTATCGCAATAATTTACCGCGAGAAATGGAAAGTCTCGTCAGTGTCTGTGCCTGTGCATGTCTTCAGCTCGTTTGAATCTGCTGTCTGTGGTCTGTCTGGTTAAACACTAACCATCATTGCTACTGTTTACCATCCCCCCAAACCAAACTGTAAATTTTTAAATGGCTTTGCTGCCTTTCTCAACCTTTTATCCTCACTCTCAACCAATATAATACTGTTGGGTGATTTCAATATCCACATGGACAATATTAACCTGCCTCTACCAAAGACTTTACAACCGGTCTTGAGAGTTTTAGATGTCAGCAACATACCACTATTCCCACACACTCCAAAGAACACATTCTGAATGTCATATGCCGCTCTGGTGTCACTCCTCTTGACTTTACAGCTGACGAGCTCCCCATAACTGATCGTTTTCTCCTCTCATTTACAGTGAAACTCACTCTCTCCACATCTAAAACACCACATCTCATTTCATTCCGAAATATCAGGACCCTGTCGCTCTCTCTTCAAGTATTCTCCTCCTGCCTCTCTAACATCCACAACATATCCACTCCAAATGACTTGGTTTCTCACTACAACAATTGTCTCCATAAAATTCTTAATTCACTTTCTCTGTTAAAAAACAGATCTGTTTTTCTCTCCGTTTCTGCCCCTTGGTTCACTTCCGAGCTTCATCCCATGAAAGCCCAAGGTCAGCAACTTGAAAGACTTTACAGGAAAACTTCACAGTTCACATAGAAATGTACACTAACCAATTCTATGTCATAAGGACTCCATCGCCAGCACCAAAACACACACTGCCACACTACTCTAGTATAATCACTGCCAACAAGGGCAACTCCATGTCACCGTTCTTCTTACATTATAATATCGTTGAACCCCAGTACTCTCTCCCCCTTTTTGTATTCATCCTCCTTTTGCAACTTTATTATGTCATTTTTTACAAAATAAATCCAAAACATCCACCTTGGCTCAATCCTTCACTCCAGCGTCTTGCTCGGCCATTACCCATTTACACAACTTTTCTCCTCCTTTCAGCTCCCCACTCTCTCGGAAATTACAGAACTCATCCGTAAAGCCAAGCTATCTACTTGTCAACTGGACGCCTTCCCCACACAATTTATTAAAGCCCTCTCTTGTGTTCCCCTTGTTTCTACCATCATTCACTCCTCTCCCACCATTGGAACTGTTCCTACATGCTTCAAAACTACTGCCATTACCCCAATTCTAAAGAAACCTGGTGCTGACTCCTCCAACTTCAACAACTTCTGTTCTATTTCCAATCTACCTTTTATCTCCAAAATCCTCGAGAAAACAGTTGCCTCCCAATTTCACTCTCACCTATCCCATAATAATCTGTATGAAGAGTTCTGAGACTGGTTCACTTCTTACCTCTCTGGCCGCACTCAGTTCATCCAATATCAGACCTTGGGGGCACTCACCTGCATCTAGCTGGCTGGCTGGTTGGCTGTGCCACCCCTTTTTAGCTGATAGAAGTGGTATTACAAAAACACACACTTAAGAGGACATAACGCTTTTTTTCCACTTGCCCATCTAGGCCTAAGACGAGAATAAAAAGAATTAGAAAAATAAACCAAGATTTATTTCCCACTTTGTTAACTGAGATAAAAAAGTTTCTTTTTCAAAATAAGTTTTTCTTGAGCTGTTGTCACCAAAATATAAATACATAAACAAATAAATACATATATAAAACATTAAAGGGTTCATATTTTAAATTTTCCCTGGTGATTACCCCTTTCTAATTTATTGTTACAGGTTATGATAAACATATACAGACAGCAAGTTTTAAGGCCATTAGCAAGATACAGTCTTGGTCCCAAGAAAGAGCATTCATTGTGGGCAATGGTCATTTGTCCTACAGATATCCTTGTTCAATGCTTAGGTTAATTCTATATCTCACATGTATGTACAATCTTGGTTTGATAACAACATAGCATAGCCAATGCATTCACTGTTTATGTGCTTTTGCTGTGTTTTATTTTACTTTGCAACAATTTCATTTAAAAAAGGGGACATTGGTTTTTGGAAACCAGCCCTTTGACTATCCATTTGAAAAAAAACAGCTATTAGTAAAGGCTAGTGGTTTTATTCCAGTGCCTCTAGTGGCAGAGCCAAGTATTACAAGAACAAACAGAAAAATAAGCCTCTGAATTATTTTTTTCTCTCACTTGCCTTTCAGGGCAGAACAGAAAAAAACAAGAAATATTTGAATCAGATTTTTTTTCTCACTTGCCTTTCAGGGCTTCCGTATTCAGTACTTACTCTTTGTGGCTTTCCTCTTTGTTGAGGGAGTCCGTCTGCTGAACAGCTCATCAGCTGTCAGCATTCTATTAGTATGATTTAGAATAATTGGTATAATTCAGATTTTCTGAGAAATTTGTTTTGGGTTTTTATTAATTGTAAGCCCTAATCATCAAAAATTAACATTTGAAAGTTATCACTCTGTTGTAATTTGTCTATTGAATCTAGATTTCACTTACTGAAAGGAAATACATTTTGAAAATATCCTGTTTTAATGCAGTGTCTGTATATGACATAATGATATGAAAAGTTCTGTGGAGAGCAGTATTGGAAGAGATATCCATATCCAAAGATTGAGCTTCAGCTGCAGGGCATAAATTAGATGGTGAATTTTAATATGGGGCTGACATCCTTGATGTGGCAAGGGATACAATGTTAATCCTCTTCCCCTGTCTGAGAGTAACAGGATCAGAGAAGCTTTGATTGAGTGTGGTGTGACATGCAGAATTCTTAGTAGATATCTTAGTCCTGACGATTGCAGCTGCAGGACCCTTCCATTAATACAGTGCAGTTTATTTCCACAGCAACAGAAGTCACCTCAGTGTGCTATGTGGCAAAAGGAGATAGCTTAATTCAGATCCAGTGGAATATGGTCCAATACAGCCCAATTCAATCCAGTTCAGCCAGCCTGTAGAACTTATGACCCCTGTACTGAAGACATAATACTAAATTATTTTCTTATGATATGCGCTGGCTCAGAAACTGTAATTGATTGGTCCCTTGGACCAACTTTATTTTTTACCTTTACAGTTTTACTTTTAACAATGAATGAAAAATTAATGTATTGCACTTTTAGCGTCAGACGTATTGAGATAGGATCACATAGGACCAGTTTTCATCAGCTACATCAGGGGTCTGCAACAACAGAGCCACAAGTGACTGGTGACTAGAGTCAGTTGAATTTAAGGTTAGCTATTTTAAATACCCATACGAAGTTTTCAAAATGAATTCATAAGAAGCCCACAAAGGTGTAAGTAAAATAAAGGAAAATGTTTTCTGCACAGGGACAACAACTGTTCATTCAGGAAGCTTATTTTGAGCAGGGAGGGAGACTGCAGAGGATAATAGGAAGGCTTCATATTACTAAGGACAGCTAAACATACCAACTCAGTCATTTTGTTATTAAAATAAGTAAAAGCCAGTTTTACAGTGAATGCCCATGAGTGTGATGTTGCCTCTCAAATAATTTTAGGAAGCATAAATAGTTGCTTTTAATTATGTTTCTTTATTTCACCATATGAACATTTGTACCTGGTATGGTGGTATGTATCTGGTATGTTTGGCTTTAGAATATTTTCAGTCATTAGATTTTTTTATTAACTAATGAGCTGATACAGAGTTAGCAGTTAAGTTATGGCTGATAAGTGTTGCGGATTAAAGTACAATTGTGAAAATGAATTGGTGGTTAATGCTCTGTCTTTGAGAGGGTTTCAAATATCCAGCTGTGGCAGTAGCTGGCAGTGTGCATGATGGAGGCTGCACAGTGTGATCAATTATGTTTGTTTCCCTTGGTTTCTTTACTGGTAGTGATCTTTGCAGGGCGGACAGACAGGTACGTGTTCCCCAGGGAGAATAATCAGAAGAGCCTCATGACACTTGGAAGGATCTTCAGCGAGGAGGAGGAAACTACAGCGGAGTGGTAGCCTTCCACCAGACTTCTAGCAGCTTGATAGGGATGAGGAAAATTCTCAGTACACCTTAAGGACCAGGAGATCTAAAGTGCACAGACGCCATGGGTAAGTTTCTTGAAGTGAGAAGAAAGATAGCAGGCAACAAGTGGGAATGAATAGAGTATGAGCATGAGGAAGTAATCTAGTAAGCTTCCTTCAGCTCTGCTGCTCCTCTTTTACTGTTGGTAAATGAGTCTGATACTGATTGATGAGATTTCACTGGCTAGCCATGCCCTGGAAAGAGAAGCAGTACAACAATAAGACTCACACACCAACTCACACAGAAAACCCAGCAGGATATGACAAAAAGGTTATGACTTTGCGAATGAAAGGCAAAACGTTTACAGCTTGTGTTACCAAGGGGCAGCAAGCACTTGACCTACAGAGCAGAGATCAGAGCAGATGGATCAGATGAATTAAAATCAGGTATATGGCAGGTGAGGAATTTGCCTCACCTGCAATATCTCCAACCTTGGTACAGACAGTGTTATGATTCTGGCCCGTCTGCCTGCTCTGCTCCACTCTGCCCTGCTCTCCTGCATGTAATGAACTCACCTGCTTCACAGACCTGCTGCTCTGCTGCAGCGTAATCACTGTCATGCCACACACCTGTTGAACTGCAGTTAAATACAGCCTCTGACAGGCAGACAGTGCCAGATTTTTGAAAGCTTCACAGTGAGTAAATATCCAGCGTTATTTCCTGCCTGATCTCGTTTCCTGACCAAGTCTTGTTTCCCAGATTCCTCCCTCCTGCCTGCCCCTTTACGGACGTCTCTAGCCCTGGTTTTCGACTCTGTTTCTGCCCCCGGATTTATGCTTCTGCCCAGCCCTCGGATCGGTCTGCCTGAGCTTGCCTGCCTCTCCTCTTTACCTGGAGTCTTAGTTCTGTATCAGTCGGCAATCCGACATCAAACAGCTTCCTGCCTCACACGGACATTCTGGACGGTTCTCTGGATCAGCCATTCTCCCTCGGAGTAGCCACTTCCTTGTCCATGTTCTCATACAGGATCAGAGAAGGTTAGTGGCTTTGCTGATTTTCAGAATTATCTGAATTCCTTCTAGCCTCTAATTCTTTTCTCTATTCCTAGTTATTCCTGGAGGCTTATTGGTGGTTACCGGTGCGATTGCTTCCTGGATCAAAATAAATCTTTACCTTTTATCTGTGTCTGGCTGAAATTTTGGGTCCTCAGTCCTAGTTATAATAGACAGTCCTGTTGACCATCATTACATCCTCTTATTTTTACTTACAGAATAAAAACAGCTCCTATGCTGCTCGCTGCACCCTCTCCCCATATGTAATAATTCACCTTCCAGTCCAGGACAGTACTCAGCAGAGCTCCAAAAAAAATAAGACAGAATTAATTTATTGTTTTATGTAGCATTATGTTTTTGATTGTACTTGATTGTAAAAACAATAATAAATCACTTTTTATTTCTACATTTTCATGTATGAATTCAGCAAACCCTCACACCACACCTTACATTTGAAAATGACATGTCTGTTCATCCTGTGATCCCATTGGTAGAGGTGATTGTTTTTGTCATCTAGCTTCCAAAGCAATAAATTAAATGTTTTAAAATATTTATGCTTGTCCAAAAAACATTAAACTTTAATGTGGAACAACATCTTTAAAGGGAAACTTTTACCTGTTAACCCACTTGGCTGACGCTCTGACAGATACAATGTGACTTCTGCAGTAACTGTGTAACAACTTACTTTAATCTGAAATCATCTTTAGTTTAACAACTATATAAGAAATGCCAACTCTGCCAGAAATGTCAGCAAACACATTTAATCCTATTCTTTATTTGCAGAGCAATTCTCTGTCTTATCTACTTCTCTGTGTTAATTTTGCTTTCTAGGCTTGATGGTTGAGCCCTGATGGTGTAATCATTTATTGTCTGTGTGGTAATGCTTCGCTAATGTGATGTAGTTTGTAAAGTGTTTTAGACCGACATTTACTGCATCTTCCAAAATGTTTACTTTAACCATTAAGTTTATTTGGATCAGATTGTTTTAGTCTATGACACCTCTTTTCCCACTGTGAAAATACAAATTAATGTTCTAAAGAAATCTTGAGGCACAAACACAGTGGATGTTGATGAGTTGATGACAATCAGAAATCCATCTTCTTAATGTTGATTTAATGGAATCTGTGAAAGCTTGATGGTCTCATCTTCGTTCTTAATGTCCAGTGTCTGGTCCTGATCTGGTCCACTTGAAAAATATTTCAGACTTTGGAAAACCTTCAGAAGTTTCCACCGTAATGTAAAAAATGTCCAGAATATAATTTTAAAACAAATATGTTTTGTGAAAAACCGGTCTCTAAATATAAACTCAGCAATAATTGGGAAAGGACTAATCAATAAATCTGACTGAAAGATACATATAGTTACCATGCCTTGGTGAAAAACTTGAGCCCTTACCTCAGTTAACAGTTATATTTGAGTAGTTCCCTTATTTGTTTACCCCCCAAAATGCACACTCTTCTGATTGTAGTTTTGAATCGCCCACCAGGCCCCTGCTGAATTTTTAAAACAGTTTCAAAATTTCCTACTAACCTCTTTTTAAATAGAACACTTAAGTTTAATTTGATTAAAGAGACTGACCCAGGAGAAAGCGATAAAACCGTAAATCTTTACCAGAGATTGCTACAAAAACTGCCAAAGAACATGTTAGTTCATTAAATGCCTTGTGTTTTTGCTGAAAAATACACCAAGGCCCTGTTTCAGGAAGCGGGTTTAACAAGCTCAGAGTTGAAAGCACATACCCTATGTAGACCTACTTCACACATCATACTCAGTGGTTTTGGTGTCAGAACATGGGGTAACGCTTGAGTTACTCAACTCCGAGTCAAAGTCGTCCAGAGTTTAGCACGACTGCGAGTAAATAAGAAGCCCTCATCAATGGAAGGCAGATAAGATGATTCACCATGGCAGCAGGAGGAAATAAAAAGCCTAGAAGTGTGTATTTCTCACCAGTGGAGTTAGAAATATTAATGACGGCATATGGACAATATCAACACATATTTAAGAAGAAAAGCAATACTGCTGGTGCTGCAAAATAGCAAGAGTTAGCATGGCAGAGATCAAGTCAATGCGTAAGTGTGATTTGACGGAGAATTAAAATTGAATACTCAATACTACACTTATTCAACGTCCAAAAAATAATAATAAAGTGTGTGTGTGCAATAAATGTGTGTCTAGGTGCAACCCAGCAGGCACCAAATGGACCTGGCAGCAAATTAAGTTTAAATATAAAAATACACTTAAATCAGGTAATATAAGCTATTGTTAACCTTTACCAACTGAATCACACAGCAGTCACTGGCTATATTCAACATATGCAATTAATGATGTGTAAGAAGGTAAAGGTTGGCTCATGACATAATATGACAAAGAGCAGACATACAGCTGAAATTGAGATATTTCTCTCTCCCTAAAGTTCCCTGTGAAACGGCTGTATAAGCTGTACTTACAAGAAAACATAGAAACATGTATAATCAATGTCAGGATGTGGGGTTTTTTGGTTCTGTGCCTGTCTGTTTTGTCCTGCCCTTTTCTGCACCAGAGGGTCTCCTGCAGCCCCAGCTGCTGGGCGGGCCCCCTTTCCTCCTGCTGTACCTCCCCCAAGTGCAGCACATCAGGTGCAATCAGCCTGGCAGGATAAAGAGGCTGGAAGCCAGTCACTCTTCGCCTGAGTTTTAACCGTCACTGGTAACAACAAGCCACTTTTTGTTATTCTGAGCATTCTTTCGAGTATTTTTGCTACCTTTGAGCCAAGCCTGAGCATTCACCTGAGTTTTTTGTATACTCTCTCCCACTAACATTCGTTCCTGTGTTTCCCCTTTTAAAGGGTTACCTCACATCAACCCGGACTCTTATGATAATTTGTGGACACACCCCTGCAGCTCCAAGCTTCCTGTGGACCTCTGGATTCCTATTTCCATGACTGGCTTCCTCCTTACTGCACTACCTGTCCGCTCAGCACCGCTACCGTCCGAGCCCTCTGGATTGCACCTCCGCTGCAGGCAAACAGATCTCAATTCATTCTCCGGACATCTTCTACCGCCTTCATCCCCAGGGACCTCTCATTCCCCCCCTCTGGTGGATCATTCTCCAACACTCAGTAAGCCTCTCATTACTTCATCCACATCCACCAACTTCTTCTACTCACCTCTGTTTCTGTTCACAATAATTTTCTGTATCAATAAACCTAATTTATCTGATTCATCCTCTCCTGAGAGTCTTTCTGCATGTGGGTCAGAAATATCCCCAAAACGATGACAATCAGAAAGAAATACTTAAAAATGCAGCTGCAGAAAATACAACTCACTAGCCTACTGTATTTACACTTGCAGGAAATAAAGAACACTTAATGAAATTCAAGGGCTTGTCTTTAGTTTGACAAGTGATTGACAAATATGCATATATACAGGGGTTGACAAAACTGAAACACCTGGGTTTTTGACCCAATAATTTATTAGTATGGTTAGGGCCTCCCTTTTGCGGGCCCAAACCGCGTCTTTTTCTGGAATGACATTACAAACCCTTTTTTTTCCCAAACCCCCTTTTTCCCCTTTTTCCCCCCCTTTCCCCCCCCCCCTTTTTCTTCTTCCCCCCCCCCCCCCCCCCTCCTTTTTTTTGTT
>JAHHUM010001545.1:159438-301727 GCA_036173005.1 Crenichthys baileyi
GTGATCAAAACCTTTGGAATATTCAATCAAAAAAAACTAATCTCAATCAAAAAATATTAAGTTGTGATCAAAACTTTTGGAATATTCAATAAAAAAAAACTAATCTCAATCAAAAAATATTAAGTTGTGATCAAAACTTTCAGAGTTGTAACGATTTAAAAAAAAAAATGGAATATTTTATTTTGAGGAGAAAAAAAAATAGTTTGAAAAAACTTTTTTTTATTAAAATGACTCATTTTTTCTCACGAAGAGAAAAAAGTTATTTGCAAAACAAACTTTTATTTGCGCATGTCAAAAATCTTTGGTTACGACTCTCGTTCTTTTGGTTTTGACGCTCTCTGTTAATTAATTCTGGTTATTGCGTAGATGACCCTCTAATATAATCTGAAGAGATTGTGTTGTCACCTCTCATGGTTTTGGAGAAATAAATTCCTCAAAGTTAGGCAAAAGCATATGCTGGTTAAGCATTTTGAGGTACTTTGACAAGGTATTTCTCCAAAATTGTACAGTAAAATATTAAATATTTTTTCTTTTACAAAAAACATGAATGTGAAAGTTGTAAAAATGTAATTAATATAAATGTTCTGTAGGTTCCTTTTCTGTTTTCCTCTTATTTTCTCAACTGTTGCCAGGATCGGCGTCCTTTCTGCTCCATTACCGTAATGCGCCTTGTATGCGCTACGCTAATCTTTAAGAGGGACCTGGTGTCGGCTGGCGTGACCGCGTATTTCTGACTGTCGCCTCACTTAACTCCAGTTTTCTTCTGTACAACAAGCCCTGCAGTTCGAGCAGGTTCAGAGGTGGGGGGGATCAGAGTCTACCGCTTTAGTCAGCGCTGACCAATAGGGAAACGTCTTATATCGTTCGTCTTTAGGCCCCGCCCAGGATGTTCATGTTATATATATATATATATATATATAATATATATATATATATATATATATATATATATATATATATATATATATATATATATATATATATATATATATATATATATATATATATATATATATATATAGTATGTGTTGTAAATGGTAAATGGACTGAACTTATATTGCGCCTTTCCAGTCATACAGACAACTCAAAGCACTTTACACTAGAGCCACATTCACCCAATCGCACTCACTAATGCTCACACATTCATACACCGATACACAGATCGGTAGGCAACTTGAGATTAAGTGCCTTGCCCAGGGGCACATTGACATATGGCAGGAGAAAGCTGGAATCGAACCCACAACCTTCTGATTGCAAGACGACTACTCTTGTATATTTAGGTGTATCTATGTACATATTTATATGTATATGTAAGTTTTGGTCTCAGCCATGGCAGTAACAATGACAAGGACTTTGAAAGACGAAACCGTGGACTTTTGGCCAAGCTGAAGTTAGATTTACTGTAGGTTGGATACTGATGTTCGTGCTCACCAGATTCAGTGCAGGCAGTCTGATTACAGGCAGCTGTTCTCTGCCTGCTCCCTCCTCCTGCAGACGGTGGTTTGCTTAAGGACCTTCAATAAATTTCTGGACCAAACACGCTGTTTCCTGGTGGTATTGTTTTGTGTGTTTTAGGGGAAATGCTTGTGAGTCTGAACAGCTAGTTTTACAGCAGCCCATCTGCGTGTAATTCAAAAAGCACCTGGTATCCTTTTTCTTTTCTTTCAGCCTTAAGGCATGGTTTATGATTTGTAAATAGTACAATTATGTTTTGGTTTGACCTGCTCTGGCCATTGTGGTCCTTAATATTATTGTAGTCCCTCTTCAGTTTTATCAACTTTTCCCTGCACTACATCAGCGAAAACCTTCTCATTTCCCCTGGTCCCATGGCCAATCAATGAACAGCGGTCTGTTCACGTCACATGTAGTCCCTACCCGGCCTCTGCTCCAGAGCAGGTATGAAAAAGTAGGTACCATTACTGAAAGAACCATAATAGAAACACTCACAAAGCGGGCCAAGTGAAATGGAGCCGGGTTAAATAGAGCCAGTATAAAAGAAGCATGTATGAACTTTTCAGGGTGTGTTGTCTCCTTTCTCATTTTGTCTCTGTACACAAATAATTGCGGACCCATCTGTGAAACTCCTAAAGTTTGCAGATGTAATTGGTCTGATCCAGGACAATCATGAGTCTTTATACAGACGGATAGTGGATCGGATGGTCCACTGGTGCGGTCAGAACCACCTTGAGCTTAAATTGCTCAAGACAGTGGAGATAATGGTGGACTTCCAGAGAATATCCCTCACAGTCCTTCCATTTCCCTTCCATAACATTGTTTCTACTGTGGATGTATTCTGGTTCCTAGGAACCACCTTTCTCGGGACCTGAGCTGGTCCTCGCACATTGACACTGTTCGGATGAAGGCCCAGCAGAGACTGTGCTTTCTGAAGCAACTCAAGAAGTACAACCTTCCACAGGAGCTGCTGGTCATCTTCTACACGGCCTACTCAGTCTTTCCTGTGCACATCTATCACTATGTGGTTTGGCTTATCCACAAAACAGGACAGGTCCAGACTGGAACAAACAATCAGGTCTGCAGAGAGGAGTATCAAGGTTGACCTTTCCTCCATCCAGGACCTGTGCAGGTCTAGGGTCAGCAAAAGGGCAGCTAACATCTCTGCAGATCCCATACATCCTGCAAACAAACTGTTTACACTCCTACCTTCAGACTGTTTCTTTCCCCAGGCTGTCTCTCTGATGAACACAATGAACACCTTACAGCCTTAGTAATTAGCTACTCCACTGTGAAACAAATAAGCATATTGTACTATTACAGCCTGCCTCTCTTCCTAAAACAATATGACTGCACATCCTCTACACATCTTTTATTGTATTTCCTCTAAGGTTTTTATATTTATACTTAATATCTCCACAGTGTGAGCATGTGAAAGAGAAGAGAAATTCCATGTTTGTGCACACAATCTTGTTCAATAAAGCTGGTTCTGATTCCAAAATTATTCAACTGATAGATTAATAAAGCAATGATGTGTGACATTTTAGATTGTAACAATACAAGTATTGTGTTGATGTCATCATTTTTATTTTTTACTATAGCTGTAAATAAATGACTCACACAAAATGTTCATTTTCAATTTAGAGAATAATGAAAGTTGCAAATGCTTCATTTCTGTTTTCTTCCCAACGCTGACTCTTGCTGACCTTTCCAAAATAAATTCAGATGAGCTATAATTTCTTTATGATTGGAGTAATATAATTTCTGCTGACTTTATATCAAACTTACATTTCCACCGATTGCAGAACACCTTATTTTTTTTAACGTGCACATTTAATCCCAGAGGCAGTTTTCCAATCCTAAATTAAATAATTTGTTTTTGTGTGAAAGATGTAGATGTTGACAATAATTTTGGTCTTTTACCAATAAGCAAATGCATTTGAGCACTCCTGGATGTATCTGAGATAAACATTTGAAATAATATTGTAAATTCAAACAGAACATAATAAAAGCGCACCATTCAAAATCCATGGAATTGCCAGCTTACAAAAATTTCAAGGATTGCATCTAATCAGTGACTATCCTTCTGATAGGAACCTCTGAATTTTTTTTGAAAGCCTTATCAGCTGAAAACTCTTATCTGCGTGACTCTATTGATCGCTCGGTGCTCTAACCGAGGTATATATGGAATGGCACTCAAAGAACAGGAAGGCACTGCTTGTATCTACAGTACCGATACCCGCGTGTCATCTCTGAAGTACAGATGGGCATCAGCTGTCTGTCTCATCCTTTTGTTATATGCTCTTCCTCCTTTTTCGCCCTGCCTAAAGGCAGAGACTTAATAAGGTTGGGAAAAAGCTTCTTAAATGTGGAGGAGAGTAAGAAATTCACTTCTATTGTCCAAATGAGAATACTTAACAAAATTACTAAATTTTATAACTTATCGTCATCTTTAATAAATCAAATGTCCATCGTTTTCTGAATTGCAGCTGACACGTTCCTTCTGTGACTCTTAATCTTATAAGCATATTACAGAGAATGTGCCTGAACCAATTACACATGATGAGAAAAGGATGTATGTTTTCTGTCTTGTTGCATTACAAATCTAATTCTTCACACAAATCATTTACATGTGACCCCTGTCTCACCTCGTACGTTTTGCTATCCGAGGTTCACTTTCCCTTGACACTATGAGGCGTCACTAAACATATTACATTTCAACATGACAAACTAATATTTAGAGAAGTTAATTTACAGGTGTCACACATGACATGCATTTGGTGGAACTCAGAGAACCATACAAGCTCAGGCAATAGGAGAACATTTTCTAATAATTTAGCAGATGGAGATGTGCAAACAGAAATATGACAGACACTCCGGGGACAGACATTTCTGGCAATCAGTCTGCATTCTGGATATTCTGGACTTTTTGGCATCTTCAAAAGGATTACGGAAAATCAAACAAGAATATTAATATTTTTAAAAATCCTCTTTTTATCTTTTACCACATCCATTTTTCCAACAAATAACAGGTTACATTTTTTCTCATCACCTACCATTAAATAAATCAAGAACAGTTTTTTTGTCTTGAAACTGGCTTATTACAAGTGTATTTGTCGAATGTAGTTGGTTCATAAAATCCTTGTGTGAACTGCTTCCCCTTCATTTGTTCAATCAAGAGGTACATTTATTGCTCTTGAAGCCATAATCCCAGTGATCACAAAAGCTCATGTTCCTTTGCACTTCCTTATGATATATTCAACAAATCTGATATTGACCAAGAGCTCTTTCATTTGCCACAATCCAGAGGTCTACTCAAACTGAGCGGAGTGGATGAGCTCTTGTCACAGTTAGTACATCGGCCTGAATTATAGAGTTAAAACAAAGAGAAAAAGCAGCACAGTAAGGAAACATTTTCACTTCATTATAATACCATACAAACTTTATTTATAAAGTGCTTTTAAAAAACCACAGTTGAAACAAGGTGCTGCACATATAACTGCAAACCATAAACATACATTAAAAAAAAGAACATATATATATATATATATATATATATATATATATATATATATTATATGGCATAAATTCAATAAAAACACTAAACACAATGAAACCATTTAAAATAAACAAGGCCAAGCTAAGTCTGATGTTGAAAGCTGTAGATAACAGTGTGATTATGTTTGTCCATACTGCTTGCTGTTGCTACAGTTGAGATGAACTTCCCCAGATGAACTTCCCCAGGTTCATCCCAAACTTGAGTGAACTGTTAGCAACATTACGTCTGCTGCTCCACAAAGACGGGGCGTGGAGCTGGACCGAACACCAGCAAGATGCTTTCAACAAACTCAAAGCGTGCATCACCAGCCCACCTGTACTCCAGTACTATGACATGTGATGCTTCCCAGCATGGTCTAGGAGCCGCATATCTCCAAGACAACAAACCTGTAGCGTATGCATCACGGACTCTAACTCAAACAGAGAGGAGGTACGCTCAAATAGAAAAGGAGTTGCTGGCAGTAGTGTTTGCATGTTACAAGTTCTACGACTACATCTATGGAAAACCATTAGTGATTGAAACCGACCACCAGCCTTTGGTCACAATCCAAAAGAAACCTTTTCACACAGTCCCAGCAGGGCTGCAGCGCATGATGCTAAGACTACAGAAATTTAACTTGACTCTCGTCTACAAGGAAGGCAAACACCTTTACATTGTGGACACACTCTCTCGCACACCAAGGCTGGACATTCAGCCTCTCAAAGAGGAACAACACAACTTTGAGGTAATGTCACTTCAGCTCATTTCACAAAAACGTTTACAAGAGCTTGCAGAACACACCTCAAAACATGCAACTCAGCAAACTCTGGCACGTTACATCCAGCAGGGGTGGCCAAAACAAGCGAGCAGTGTACCAGAAGAAATCAAACCATTCTACAGTTTTCATGATAAACTGATTGTTGATAACAACATTGTTATGAAAGGCAATAGAGCCATTGTCCCAGCATCGCTACATGAGATTTACCTACAGGAATTACACAAGGGACATCCAGGCATGGAGTCTACAAAAAGGAGAGCAAAGGACAGTGTGTTCTGGTTGACAAACTCTGACATTGAGGACAAAGTCAATTCATGCAGTATTTGCAACAGTGTAAAGCCTCACCAGCAGAAACAATCGCTGAAGTTACAGGACATTCCAGATCTCCCTTGGTCCATCACAGCCACAGATATATTCGAGTGGAACAACCACCACTACCTCGTGCTTGTGGATTCCTATGCCAGATGGTTTGAAATAGACAAGTTGGAAAACCTAACATCAGCCTCAGTGATTAACAAGCTCAAATGCCACTTCTCAGTACATGGAATACCGCAGAAACTGTACTCAGACAATGGCACCCAGTTCACGAGCCAGGCTTTTTGTGATTTTGTTATATCCTGGGAGTTTGAACATGTCACAAGTAGCCCCGAGGTTCCTCAGTCAAATGGGCTCAGTGAGAGAGCTGTTCGGAGTGCTAAAAGACTTCTTGAAACATCAAAAAGAGATGGGATTAATTTCTACCTAAATCTATTACACCTGCGCAACATGCCGCGAGACAACATTCTTGGCTCACCTGCACAGAGACTGTTATCAAGGTGGACACGATCAACTCTTCCTGTGTGTAAGAAGCTGTTAATACCAGCAGCTAAGGTATCAACTATTATCAAAACCCAACTTACAAAAAGCGCAGATCTCAAAAACAGCACTACAAGTCCAGCAAGCCGCTCAGTCCATTAACACAAAACCAGGTGGTGAGATTGCAAACACAAAAAGGACATGACAAGATTGGAGTTGTGCGTAAGATATGTGCCGAACCTCGCTCTTACATAGTGGAGACAGATGGCAAGGAATACAGGTGCAGCGGACAACACCTCCTGCCTGTAAACGAGCCACAGCCTCAAGAGCACACTGCAGCACCAAATAAACTGGACATATGTCCACAAATGGACAAACCTGAAAATGAAAAAAAACACTAACCAATAAACATGAAAAGACTCAAGGTCAACTCAATTAACCACAACTTGACACAAAACAGTGTAAACAAAAGACTAATGACAGAGTGACTTTGAATAAAACATTCAAACATGTCAAATGCCCAGTACATTCTGATGACAACTTATACCGAAGCAGGTCTGGAAGGGTGTCTAAACCAAACAGTAAATACTCAACTTGAAAGTACACAGATGCTGTATTTTTGCTTTTGAAAACATGTTTTATTCCCATGTTATCTTGTGAAGTTGCATTCATGACAGTGATTGCTGTTTAGTTAAGTTGAAACATTAATCTTTATTTTTTGTAACTAATGACCTAGTGAGTTTTTTTTACATTAACATTACAATTACAGTGATTCTTTTTAGCTATGTTTTGCCTGAAGGCTCTAAAACTTAAAAAGGGGGATGAGATAACAGTGTGATTATGTTTGTCCATACTGCATGCTGTTGCTACAGTTACTTGGAGTATCCAGTAGGTGTCACTGTGGTTCGTGGTGTTTCTAGTTACATACAGTTCTTCTTCTGTACTGGTTGCTGCCTTTATGCATGTTTCCCTATATTGGCTGATAATAAATACCTGACGCGCAATCACAATGGACTGGTTATTATAAGCAAATCTACAAAAGCCAAAGAATAAAAGTGGGTTTTAAGAAAGGTTTCAAAAGTAGGCAGTGAAGGAGCCTCTCTAATGTGCAGGGGCAGGTTGTTCCACAATTGAGGATTAACAACAGAGAAGGCCCTGCCCCTCTGAACTTCCTCCTAGACCTTGGCACCGGCAGAAGCTGCTGTTTGGCCGACCTTAGGTACTGAGAAGGTAAGTAGGGATGAAGAAGCTCAGATAGGTACATTGGGGCAAGACCATTGAAACCTTTAAAAATCAAAATAAGAATTTTAAAATGAACTCTAAAAAACACAGGCCAGAGCAGGGGTGATGCGTTCTGTTTTGCTATTAAGAGATTCTTTACGAGGAAAACCTTCGGAAAAACAATTATAGTTCATCATTTCTGAATTGTTTATTAAGATAACTTGAGATTTTAAAACCAGCAGAGCCTATCAAAGCAATTATTTCTTCAAGCTTGCCACACTTGACATGACAATACGGAAAAACCAATATCATTTTAAACCTTAGCTCTACAATTAATAATGGTCTCTCTGGAATGCACGCCTGAAGAGTACTCTGCCCCACAGGGGACAAGCATATGTAATTATTCTAATTCTAATTAGTGGTCTAAAAGTAGAACTGATTAAGTTGTGAGATGGGACTTTGACTAATTCAATTTGGGCCACAATTGGCATCAGTTGTTATTTTCAGGCCACTAAGTGAAAATAACAATTCCTGCTGTGCACCCAAGAAAAAAAAGCACAGAGACTGTTAGATTTTACCTCTGCGATTCAAGTAGGTGATCAGACTGTTCATCAGCCACAGTTACACAGCTAAATTGGGCTATATTCTTTCTCAGATAAAGGATAATGGTTTGGCTTGTTTAGTGAACGTGCCACCATTGTAATTCAGACCTGACCAACCACCACCACACCTTATGTTGCAGTGTAATTATTTGATTATCATCTCTTAGAAAAAACCTTTAATATATATTAGATTTAGTAAACAACAGGGTGATTAATCAATTTGAAAGCTCAGTGTTTATCAGCTCTGATTGAACATGTCTATGTGACTGTATTTATAAAGGCTCAAGAAAATATTCTTTCAGAGAATGTTTTTCAAATTATCTCTCTGTCAGACATCACCTACTGCTTCTGACTTAGTTTAGGTCTTATCAATAGACCTTCACCATAAAAAAATTTCTTGCTAATGTCAAGTGTTTGTAAAGCAATGGCTTGAAAATACAGATTTTGGCCAATTCCAATTTCTCTTACAACTATAATGTTGGGAGATATATGGAGGACCAATCTTGCCATAATTAAGAATACATACAGAAATAAATAAATGCTCAAATAAATAGGCATGTGATTAAATACACAAAAATCCAGTAAATAAATAAATGTAGACATTAATTAGCTTCTTTATTTGTTCACCTTTGTAATAATTACCTTATTTATTTATTTATTATCCATTACAATTTTCAACTTTATAATTTATTAATGACTCTGAAGCTACTGACAGCAAGCCAAGCACACAGCCCCGCTCCAAGCACCCACGCCGCATCCCATCCCCCACCACATAGCGCCGTGATGGCAAGGCAACGACCTCATTTTCCCGGTATCCGACGGTGTCCGACCTCTTAAGGGAAGCTGCTAATAGACTGGAGGTCGGACACTGAACGTCTGCCTTCCGAGTTCGCCATTGCTAAATGCTTTTTGGTGGGGAAAAGCCATGCAGATTCGAGCTATGCAGGCTAAAGCTAACCAGCCAATAGGCAGATGTTGACGCCTGAAGACACAGCCCCTCCTCATTTGCCTAATGAGGCAGAAATGCTTATATATATATATAGTATATATATATATATAATTATATATTATATATATGAAATAACATTTAATAAATAACATTTAATAAGATAAAAATACTTATACTTATTCAAACATTGCATATTTTGTTTAATTAAGATCTAATTATCTATTGTTGTGATTATGAATATGAATATATTATTTAATATTAATACTATGATATTTTATTAAATAATATTTCGGTCTGTTAAGGGTTGTCCTTTGAATACCAGCCCAATAAGGCGGCGGTATTGGGACAAAATTGAAAGGGATGAGCCAAGCTCTGACATTATTAAACAGAAAAAGTCTGTACACACACGGAATGAATTAACACAATTTCTTAAAATGCAAGAATTTATTAACAAAAACAACTCAACTCAAAGTCAAACATGTTTCAATCAACAGACTCTTTACTATGCTAAAACAATCCAACTAAACTACCAAGCAGAATGAAAGAATAAGGAAGACTAATGGGCTATGTACAATATAAACAAGTTGATCAAAGATGGTTGAAAACCATGACCGAAAGAGTGATGCAACATTACCATGCAATGTTATTTATGTTTGAGAACCAAGGATTATCTTGAAGAATCTGGAATTGAAGTTAGTCTTGGAACCAACTTAGGCAATAATCAGCATACCTTTAGACAACCATTCACAATGCAATATGAGATAAAATATCATTTTAATAAAATAATAATTTGAAGAATGATTTGCTGAATAAAACCAACCTTCTGGATGACCAATTCTCAATGGTGTTTAATTAGCTGCCTTTATTTATTAAATAATATTTAAAGAAATATTATTAAGGAAATAGTAAAATATTTAAGGAAATACTATTTTGAATAAGAACCAAATCTTTCTGGATAAATGGATCTTAATGGTGTTTACTTAGTTATCAAGTTTAGTAAAATAATATTTAGGGAAATATTATTTCCTAGATTGCAAACTTACAACTTTTTTGGGTGAATGATCTTTAGCTGACTCAAAGTAGGCAAGCACGTGTTCTTAGCTGTTAGCGGTTGGGGCTAACAAAAGAAACTTGTAGCTTATCATCAGAATCAAACACATATTTTAAAATACCATTAATAAAAGGGTTGAAATGCATAAGCGTGGATGGCGCCTTATGGATGATCTTCTGTGTTTAAAAGTCACCCTTTAAATAAAGTTTGTCCTAACTTTAAAAACACAAACACAGAACACATAAACTGAGCATGTGTTCCGAACAGCTAATCTGCTAGCACTAAGATAGTTGAGTTCTCAACACAAACAAAACCAAACGTCATAAAATGAACCTTGTTTTGATTATTTCATTCTAAGTTAAACTCTCTGCCCAAATACTACCTCTTACGGAACCGTACTGAGGAAAAGTTTTCCGGGGCGACGAAGTTGAGGAAAGCATCCACAGTGAACAAAGGGTTAACTTGCAGCTAACCTCCGTAGTTGTTGGGTGGGGCTGCTCGTTCTGCCGGGCCGGCCAAACTGCACGTTACTGCTGTAGCCACAGTGATGCGGTCCCGTTGTCCTTCCTTCAGACCGGAAGAAACTGCTCCACTCAGCGTTGTAGAGACAGGGTATCTGCTGGTAACTCCCTGGAACACAGTTTCCTTCTGTCGACCTCAGAGAGAAAAGTCAAGCAATGCTTGTATCTTATTTACCCCCATTCATGAATGAATACCGGATACACAAACAGCAATTCATTCCTACTTAACTTAGTGCATATGATCGCATGATCATATGACACTCTTGGATCCAGTTTGAAGAGTTATGTCTGTTTGCCTGCAAAGAGACATTAGCACGCAGTGTCCTTCTGTCCAGTTCCTCTGGGGACCTGCGTGGAAGAGGTCAGTTTGTTGGAAAAGCGGGGTTTTTATTCGGACTTCACAGGAAGTCCGCCGTTACCCCTTTTCCTGGCTGTGCTGGAAGTAGGTTAATGCGATTTATTTAGGTTAATGCGATTTATTTTGAAAGTTCAAGAAAAGTTCGTACTGGCCTTTCATTTTATAACCCATGGCTGTGGTCCCAACACTATTGTAAATTTAAAGTCAATTTAAAAGTGTGTGTGTACACACAAACACAGACACTTGAATGGATTTGATTCTAGTGTGAAGGAATAAAATACAATATGGAAAAACACACATTCAAAATTTTATTTTCTAACTTTTTGCTTTTTCAGAAACTGCAACTTCATGTGGAGAGTATGACCCTTCCTGCTGCAAGTGAGCCAGTTATATACTGATTAATAATGAGCATGCATCCAAAAATAGTTTATTTAATGACAGAGACTGCTCAACAGCTGGCATTATTTTATAAAATCTAAATTTTAATCTCTAGTGTCTACGCCATAAACGCAGTAACAGTTCACAATGTGGGTGGTTGCTTGAATCTATAGTTGCAGGAAAGATCTCCCACTGGACCAAAATTAACACATATTATGAATAAAGGAGCATTTTCCTGTTTATCAACAAGTTCTATGGATTTTACATGCTTTTCTACTCTCCATCAAAGACTCTTCTGCTTTTGTTCTCATACCTACTACAAACAGGTTATAAATGCTGTAAACTGGAACTGATATATAAATAAATTTAGCAACACTGTATGTAGGAGTTGAAAATAAGGTGAATATCAAAGCTTTGGCGGTGCTGCAGAACTATTTCCAGATGGTACCGGGACTGCAATGCACAGCACTCCTGGGAGACACTCAATGAAGAAAAACACGGTATATCTTTGGAAATTTCATGGGTATTATATGCATTTCTTTAATGCCTGTTGTCACACAGCAAGGAAATTATGTAATTTGGTTTATGAGAACTCACTGCTGAAAATGGAAGTTTAATCACACCTGTTGCAGCAAGCTTGCCTCTGTTATCAAATCCATCCATCAAATGGGATATCTTTTTTGCCAGCATGCCTCGGGAACAACATTATTCATTGCCATGTATTCGCTGATTAGCTGCAAAAGGCCAGTGCCTCCATGTAAAATGGTTGTTTTTGTCAATATATATGGGTATGTTTCACTCAGTTACTTTGAAAATGAAAGACCAAAGCAGTGGCTGCATATGGGAGACATAAAAAAATATCTCTATACGCTTCTCTGCAGAGGAATGGCACAGAAAAAAAATTTTTTTCTTCATTTTTTCACATTGAGTGACTCAATTTCACGCTCCATTGGCATATCTGGGGTGATGCGCCATGAAATCAGTCCAATTTTGGGATTTCAGAGGAACAGTATTTTGAAACCTCCTGAGATATGTGGCCATATTACTCTCTCCACCTCTGGACAGATTACACCATTATGTGACAGTGGCAGAAGGTAAGACTGCGGTAATAAGACACTATGTTCTCTTTTTTAGTAAACTAGTTCCCAACAGTGCTCAGAGTCTAAAGCACTGATCAAATGTCAAATGATTTATCTAAAGGCATCAGTTGATTTATAAGTGATAAGTTCACTTGTTATTTAACACTGCAGTCCTTTAGTACAGAAAAGTGAAACTCGGGTGTGCTTGTGGGTTTAGTTATGGTTTGTTGACATATAAATGTAGAAAATGAATAAATATCAAAATGTATTTTGCAATGGCAAAAAGCCATTGTGATTGTAGTTGTGATTAATACGCTTAATTGTAAAAGGCCAATTGCCATTAGTTATACGTTGAAAAAAAAAATCCCATACAGAAATTGTCAAAATTTTATCCTAACATGAATATTATAAATGTTTAGCTAGAAAGGTTGATTGAGCTTTACCATTCTTGAGACAAAAGATTCTGACTTTGTCTGACTGTAATGTTTTTTCTTCAGACATTTTATTTTTTATCCATTTCTCATTTAGATAATTAGTAAATTACCAGTTGTAATTTTCTGGCAGCTTTCCATACAGAAAGAAAACACCCAAAGTGTAGTACAGTTTGGATGTTATGCAATTCTTATTAAAAAATCCACACTTATTAAAAATGTTTTTAAACTGGCCATAAAAAGTATTCCTCGTGTTGTATTTTTATTTTTTTTTGCAATTCATGTGTGAAATATTGCATTTTCAGGATTTATTGTATCCTACAGGGTACATTTCTACCCCAGCTTTTTACTCTCATCACAAATTTCACATATTCACATATTGCAACCTAGTCGCTTGTGATTTCCGACCAACCGTTGCCCGCTTTTGGCCTGGGGTGCATTTGATTTGTACTCTAAAGTCAGATTTCCCCAACTCCAAGAAGAAAAAAAAAAAAAAAAAAAAAAAAAAAAAAAAAACATCCCCTGAAGAAAGTTGGAGGTAGCAGCCAACTCCAAATTCAATATGGCTGCTTTGCATATTAAACCCAGTGAAAGCCTCAAGAATAAATTGCTTATAACCCATTTAACCAGTGGCACAGATAGTACTGTACAATCTGTTTATATACATATTCCTTAATTGTCAAAATAGGTATACATTGTATTGCCTCAAAGATAATCTTTCTCCCTTGCTCCCAGCTCATCGGTAAAGTCTTTCTCAGATCAGAGTTCAGCCTTTAGAGGCAATCAGAATGTAGCATGAAAAACAATTGAGAGCTGCCAGCAGTGATCTGCAAAAGCAGATTGCTCGCTCTTAATGGCAAAAGTCTTTTTAATGACACAAATTTTGTCAGCTGTATCAGACATGAAAAATGATTTTTAAATGATGTAAAAAAATGTATATCCTACATGTTGAGCTCTGTCGTGGGAGCTAGCTGATAGCAACTCTGGAAGCATTTTGTTGCAGTGTAAAAGCATTACACATGTGGAAGTGCACGTAAAACTGGGATATATGTATTTGCAATCAATTTTGGGTCCTAAATTCTTTCTAATCTATGTAAATGACATATTAAATTGGCATTATTTGCAGATGAGACAAACATTTTCTGTGTTGGAGGTACTCTGGATCAGCTGTTAAAAGATGTCACTAAAGAAATGAAAAAAGCATTTTGAAAGTAAAATATCCAAAAGTATTTCTATAATGCACAGAGCTAAACACGTGTTCACTAAAAAAGCACTCCGCTTTCTGTACTCTCTCTTAGTTTTACCGTATTTAAGTTGCTGTGCAGAGGTTTGAGGAAACAACTACTGAAGAAGTATGATTAACACTACAATCATACTTCAAGGACTAGCAATGAGAGTAAATAACACTGCTTGGTGCCTGGATCATACCATCGAAACTATTAAAGCTTGCTGACATTGTTAAACTACAAAACAGCTCTAACAATGAATAAAGCTAGAACTACCAGAAAATACTCAAAAAATTATTCAAGAGAAGTGAAGGAGTTCATGGGTTGAGAGGTACTGCATATGTCAATATGAAACAGATGATTCGAACAATAAAAGGTTTCAGTATTTCTTAATGTGGTGTGAAGCTTTGGAGCACTCTGAACGTGCAGCTTAAGCAATAAAACAGTTTAAACACATGGTATAAAAAGATAATTACAGATGAATATCATACTTGAATAATTATTTTATTATTTCTAATATTACCATGTATTACCTTTTTATTGCTCTACACTGCATATTGTCTTAAAATCATAGTCATGGGGGTTCTACTTTATGGAATGCACTTTATTTTTTCAACTTTTTAAAATTGTTATTTTGGAAAAATTTTGTAGGAAATTTAGTATGCGTTTCTTGATGAATTAGACGTGATGGAAATAACATCACACGTGAAGGATTGGGCTAATAAAGGTTTATACTTCTGGCCTCCTTTTGAGTATTTGAATATTATATATTAGTAAATATTCCTGTTATTATCTGCTGTTACGTTCAGTATACTCCACAAGATCTAGCAGTAGACAACCATGTATAACCAAGACCTATGACCTTGCTGATTGGACAGCACCAACAGTGTCTTCCATTCAGAAGATGACAATGAGGGCACAGCGGGCACCAAGCCAAACCACAAGTAGAGGAAGAAAACCAATATGAACACTTGTTTTGAAGAAATACAATTTGTCAAAGCTTTTTTGATTCGCAGTTTGACAACTTATCCAATTTCATCCAGAATCCATCCATTTTGTACTGTGTACCCATTATCCTATTAGGGTGCCTATCTCAAGCAGTCAGTAGGTGAGAGAAAAGGACAATCATGGACTGGTCGCCAGTCCATCACTGAGCAACACAAAAACACACAGGACAAAAATCTTTTTTACATACATTCCTAAGAGCAATTTAGAGAGACCAGTTAGCCAACAGGTTATGTTTTTGGACTGTGGGAGGAAGCTGGAGTACCTAGAGAGAACCCAAACATACAAGGGGAGAACTTGCAATCTCCATGCAGAAAGACTCCAGGCCAGAACTCAAACCCAGGACCTTCTTGCTGCAAGGCTGCGGTGTTACCAACTCTGCCATCTTACATTTTTTTTTATTTGATGAGACAGTTGACAAACCAGGACATTATCTCCTCCTTTTAGGTGAAAATTTTTGACCTCTGATAAGAACGGTGTGATCCAGCCACCTGAAAAGGCAGCGAGTTATTATCCCTAAAGCATGATCTGTGAGATAGTATTTATAGCCACACAGTAAGTACATTTGTACTCTTCACAGTTAATTAATAAGCTTATTGTACTGAATGAAGTTACTTCAAATGAAGAGACCATTTTCTTAATCCAGCCACAAGAATACACTTTTCAAACCTGTTTTTAGTATTTCAAACTGTAGAGTTGGGTTTTTTAAATTGTGTCCGTAATATTTTCAGTACAACATAACTTGCTGGAAAAATTCATACATTTATTGACAGATGTACTGGATTGTAGATGAAATTATCCAAACTCTTACAACTCTGCAACCAGAAACAGTAATAGATTTTTTTGTAATTGAGGATAGTTCTGAGAAAGAGCCTTTCCCATATCAAAGACAGTCAAGCCTTAAGCTAATTTCATCACAGTTTTATCATCACAAAGTTAGATCACAGCTTGTACAGCCTAAGGTCAAGGCTCTAGCTCCTTACCTGGACAGCCTGCAGCTACCAGAGCCCACAGTGTCAGGTTCTCTGGAGAGAATCATCTATAGGTGCATCTCAATGAATTAGAATATGATCTAACAGTGAATTCTATTCCATTATTCAGTTCAGAAGTAAAACTCCTTATACATATTAATTACACACAGAGTGACATTGCAAGGATTTAACTAATATATATATATATATATATATATATATATATATATATATATATATATATATATATATATAAAATAACTATTATTTATTAAGATACATGTGTATTAAAAGTCACTGCTGCACATCTTAAACCTTTTTAGGTCAGCTTACATTCAGAGGAGAGCCGAAAGAAAGGAGGCTAAAACTTAAAAAAGCAAATTTTAAAATGAGTGGAGATTATTATATTAACTGGACTCAACTGTAGGCACAGAGGAGCTTTGAAATAAATGAGTTTGGAGCTAAACAGTAAAAGATCAGCAGGCAATTTTCTGAAGACAAGGAAGAACAAGCACACTGCTGGGAGAGACTGCGGGCAACTGAGGAGTGCATGCCTGTATTTTGAGAACATTGGCCAGTGAAAAACCACAGGGTAAGTGAGCCACACAGGTTGGAAACTGATAGACTACAGCAAGCAGGGGAACTGAAAATGAGTGAAAAACCTCAAAGACAAAAGCTGCACACATAACTTGTAATTTTACTCTATTGCACAGTTGTTAAAACAATGAGACAAATTGAGAAAGTGAAAAGAGAGGTGTTTCTGCTTTAAATACTCCGCCGTATTCAGCAGCAGCAGCTGGGGATTAATCAAAGAGATGCAGAGCAGCTGGGACTGATGCAAACCTAAGGTGCACAGAAGAGGCTCTTTTCGTCTGTTCCCAGTTTCCTACCCCCTCATCTCCTTTCTCATCCGTCCTCCTGCCTGTGACCTGGAAATTGATCACAGCACGAAAGCTTGAAGGATGTCTCAATAGCTGTGATGCATATGAAGCAGAGGAGCTATAGGTGATGATATACAGGTGTATCCTTAGTGGATTTTATTTCAGGAGCTTTAACAGTTAAAAGGGGCTTATATCATGTGAAATCTGTGATTCCTTTGCGTTTTTTTTTGTTATTTTGCAGGAAACACATGCACCAGCAGGTTTGGTTTCATACACACATTTCAACATTACCAACTAACAAGCAGTGTCCTACTAGGAAGCAACTGATATGCACATGCTGAACTCTAACCGGAAATGGGTTTTTGCTTTGTTCTAATTTTACCTGTGCACTGTTTCAAAGTAGATGCCAGGATCCTGATTCTGGCATTAAAGAAAAGTATTAAATGATTCTGTCATTAAGCTATTGTTCACAGATCCGGTAGAGCTACTAGATCATTATTTGTAAATCCATACAGTTTTTGTTACATTTTCACATACAGTATATCATAAAATAAAACTGTATTGCACATTTTTGTTTTTGTTAAAATCTTTTACTTAAGGTAATTAAAACAAATTTCTTCAGGCGCGGGTCATTGTATCTCTTTGCAAATGCATCCCTTTTATAGTTATAGTCATTTTGTATCAAACATTTTTTTAGGTTCAATTTGGAGCCATTTGGCCCTGCGATGGACTGGCGGCCTGTCCAGGGTGTACCCTGGCTCTCACCCAGAGACTGCTGGAGATGGGCACCAGCTCCCCCGCGACCCACTATGGAATAAGCGGTAGAAAATGACTGACTGACTGGAGCCATTTGCTGATGGAATGCAATAGAAGTGACCCAGAGCCATCAATTTCAGCCTCTACAACACATATGATTAGGAAAAATACAATCTCTCTTTATTGTCAGTCCAAATGGCACATGGACGCTGTTTTATTGTGTATGTGAGGAAAACAAAGACCTCTAAAAACTCTCTTCTATATGTTGTTCATCGGTCCCGTTATGTTGTTTTCTAATCCTGAGCTGGATTTTTTTTTTTTTTGTTTTTTTTTTTTATCATCATAGATTATCTTTACTATACGTTTCCCACAGATTTGCTTTGTGGAGAAATTTTGGATCTTCTACATCCAACAGGAATTCTGTAGATTCTCCTTAGTGTCTAAAACTCCACTGTATTTATCTAATTTAACTTCACCATGGTTCAAGTTTGTGCAATCCAAAATGATTCTCAAGATAATATCTGAGATTAAATTCAGAGATTATAATGTAGTCACACTGAAAGCTGTGCTGGATGTCTCATCCCTAAACACTTTGTTTCCTAATTTTCTGACGTTGGATTCACTCTTTACTTTGCAGTTGACTTAAAAATAGCCACTCTCATCCTCTCCTCTTAACACCGTCTTAGGCAAATGTGTTAATTTGTCAGAATCTGAGCTTTATATTCTAAAAACTCTGCCCCTAAGTCATCTCCCGAAATTTTCTGCCTTCCAAAAACATTGCTTTCATCAATTTTGTCGGACTTTCTTTACCATCCTAATTGACTTGGATAAGAAGTCACAAATGAAAAAAAAAAGTATTTGATGTGCTTTACCCATGATTTAAATCTGGGATGAAGTATGATTAAAATATGGAATGGTTTAAGCACGCTGGAGGATAAAATGTGCAGGATTATTAAACAGGTGCAGATGCAATACTGAAATAAACACAACTCTACTGATTCTTACAGAAATTATCTGCTGAATCTTAATTGCCAGAACATACTAAAAAATCTGTTTTATTATAAAAAGCAGACCACAACAATACAACAAATTATAGAATATTGATTATATTTTCACTGGAAAATTTGTGATAGCTCAAACTTTATTATAGCTATAATCATCTGCTATCAATACAAATATTATGGTATATGTCACAATAACATGACAAAAACATCATTATTCCATTTATATCTCCTGTTGAATCCTATGGGCTAGCCCATCCATACACTGACTGGCTCATGGGTTTCAAAATGCTTTAGACCCAACCAATACATACTAAAATGTACAGATCACCACGATTTATTAAGAGCTTTTACTTGAATATTTGGCCACTGTTGGTAATCTAAGGGAGAGCGCACCTTCTTTTTAAAGACCAGAATCAAACAATGTGTGATTAACTTTGTTGAGAATATTTTGCACAATATGGGTTTCCTTGGAATTACAGTCAAACAAATTAGGCTTAGTTCTTATCGGATACATTTATTTGTTCACTGAAAGCTGCTGATTTTATGTCTGTCATGTAACCCTTGAGAAAAAATAATTTCTCTTGGCTGCATGCCTTTGGAGACAGAAGCCTGTGAGCTGTTTTTTTTTATCTGTATTTAAGGACTTTCTAAAATGAGTTCCCTTTTATGTCTTACAAGTGAGCAATAGATAAAACTCAGATGAGGACAGGCTACAAAAGGCAAACTACTCATTTAAACAAAGGACATCAAGGCAATTTCTTTTTCACCGAAAATAATTATCCTTCAATTTGTAAAGACTAATCTTGGCAAATCTTTATTTGTTTCCCTTTTTGTTAATAGTAGACTTTTCCCCACCTTAATCATTCCTTTTACCAAACCAATGTAATTTTCCTTCAGATAAAAATGAAAGATGTCTTAGTTAAGTTTACAAAACAGTTTAATTGTGTGTCAGTTTATTAGTATTTACATAAATACTAAAAAAAAAATCAAATTTTAGTTTGCATGTAAAATAATTTAGCAAAATTATAACAGATCAAATATTATTGCTTTTTTATTTTTGGGTTTGAACATGTTTTTTTTGTTTTGTTTTTCCTTCTCTGCTCTGTTCTCTCAAACCCCCAGTCAGTCGTGGCAGATGGCCGCTCACAATAAGCCTGGTTCTGCTGGAGGTTTCTTCCTGTTAAAAGGGAGTTTTTCCTCTCCACATTCGTTACATGCATGCTCAGTATGAGGGATTGCTGCAAAGTCAACGCCAGTGACTGTCCACTGTCTCTACATGTTAATCCAGGAGAAGTGAATGCTACAAGTCACTGACAAGTCATCTGCTGGGTTTTCTTAGCTAGAAAAATTTTTTAACCACATAAATAACTGAATCTGACTGCACTGTTCGATAGTTAGGATTAATTGGAATGTATGTACCTGAATCTATATGATTCGATTGAATTGACTTAGCGAATTTGAAAGTTACCCACCTTTCACACAATGCAAAGGAAACAACACTCTCCAATTATTTTTACCTCTGCCTTCCTCCCTCCCAGTTGGATGGAGTAAGGGGGAGTCAGGTTTACCCTAAACTGGCTCAGTTATGGTTGAGGTGCAAACACGCTCTCCATTTCTGCTACCTGTGCGACCCCTTCTCTTTATAATCAGTCTGACAGAGAGAAGTACCCCCAATCCTTGTGGTTTTTAGTATAACAATGACCACCAGTGGGCTCTAGATGGACAAACTTTCTCAGTTTATTATTTCACTTAGTACCCCTACACATAGCCAATTCTAAAATGGCCAAACTCTAACACTCGGTAGTTTATTCTAACCTCCCCAACAACCCCGCATCATTACAAACCCTTTGTGAAGGGCCTTGAGATGACATGTCGTGAATTGGCGCTGTATAAATAAAACTGAATTGAATTGAATTGTTGGAAAGCATTGTGTTTGTGCATGAATTTGCACCTCAGAAATCTGATCTTTTATTATTTTTTTTTCTGCTTGGGACCATGGACTTTGCCTTTTTAATGCGTCCCCTACTCCTAATGACTGCTGCTATGTATGAATTTTTGCTGCTATGTCTTCTAAAATGTGCATATGGGAAATTAACTTTTGCTCAAGTGGAAAGTTTTAGTCAGATTCATTATGACTGTGATTAATTAGTGAGAAAAAAACACACAAATAATGGTTATGCACCTTTTTAGTCATAAATCTAGACAGTTGTGTAGCTGTCCCTTGAGGGTCTCGAGTCCATTAGAGTTTGTCAGATCGGGTAAATTGGAAACCTTTTTTTTTATTTTCCACTAGACTGTTGAAAGATGAGTTTTATATTTCCTCTTCTTCTTGGCAAAGCCAAAGTGATAGTGAATGATGAAGATCAATGATCAAACTCAATTACACTTTGCAGCTATTACTTATGGCAGTCCCAATGATATATTTCAACAAGACCTGCTGTGAACACGTAGTGCTGATAATTATAATTACAGTTCATGTTACATTTTAATGACAATGTCAGACCGAAGGGAAAGTGCATTGATGAACTTGAAAAAAGCTGGCATCCACACATGGAAAAAATGCTTGTGATGTCCATATCCTTTTGATGTCTTCAACCAGCAATGAAAAACTAACCTAATTTGAAATTTAACTTTTCAATTTAAAAGGCCAAATATCATATATCAATACATAAATATGGACCAATTTGGAGTGCACTGGATAACTTTATGCAGTACTGTGAGGGTGCTGGAAAGCATCTGCCTCACTAAGGTGAAGCACACACTTAAATTGGCTGACATTAGGTTTGTTTCTGTTTTGCTTTTATTTTGCAGAGCAATTACATCTGTCTCTCTGAGGTCAACTTTCTGAAGGTAAGATTCATGGAGTGCACACAAGATGAGAGAGGAATGACCTAATTTGTTTTGTACAGGCGCTGCAACAGACTGGTGATCTGTCCAGGGTGTACTCTGCCTCTCGTCCATAGACTGCTTGAAATACAGGGGTTAGACAATGAAACTGAAACACCTGTCATTTTAGTGTGGGAGGTTTCATGGCTAAATTGGACCAGCCTGGTCGCCAGTCTTCATTGATTGCACATTGCACCAGTAAGAGCAGAGTGTGAAGGTTCAATTAGCAGGGTAAGAGCACAGTTTTGCTCAAAATATTGAAATGCACACATTATGGGTGACATACCAGAGTTCAAAAGAGGACAAATTGTTGGTGCACGTCTTGCTGGCGCATCTGTGACCAAGACAGAAAGTCTTTGTGATGTATCAAGAGCCACGGTATCCAGGGTAATGTCAGCATACCACCAAGAAGGACGAACCACATCCAACAGGATTAACTGTGGACGCAAGAGGAAGCTGTCTGAAAGGGATGTTCGGGTGCTAACCCGGATTGTATCCAAAAAACATAAAACCACGGCTGCCCAAATCACGGCAGAATTAAATGTGCACTTCAACTCTCCTGTTTCCACCAGAACTGTCCGTCGGGAGCTCCACAGGGTCAATATACACGGCCGGGCTGCTATAGCCAAACCTTTGGTCACTCATGCCAATGCCAAATGTCGGTTTCAATGGTGCAAGGAGCGCAAATCTTGGGCTGTGAACAATGTGAAACATGTATTGGTCTCTGATGAGTCCACCTTTACTGTTTTCCCCACATCCGGGAGATTTCGGTGTGGAAAAGCCCAAAAAAAGGTACCACCCAGATTGTTGCATGCCCAGAGTGAAGCAGGGGGGGATCAGTGATGGTTTGGGCTGCCATATCATGGCATCCCTTTGGCCAATACTTGTGCTAGAGGGGGCCGCACCCCAAGGGGATACAAACCATTTTTGAGGACCATCCCGCATCCAAGGTTTCCCAAAACATTATATCCTGAAGGCGGTGCCGTGTATCAGGATGACAATGCATCAATACACACAGCAAGACTGTGAAAGATTGTTTTATGAACATGAAAGTGAAGTTTAACATCTCTCATGCCTGCACAGTCCACAGATCTAAATATTATTGAGCCACTTTTGGGGGTTTTTTGGAGGAGCGAGTCGGAAAACGTTTTCCCCCCACCGTATCACGTAGTGACCTGGCCACTATCCTGCAAGAAGAAGGGTTTAAAAATCCCTCTGACCACTGTGCAGGATTTTGTATATGTCATTCCCCGACGAATTGACGCTGTATTGGGGCCGGGGGCCCTACACCATACTAATAAATTATTGTGGTCTAAAACCAGGTGTTTCAGTTTCATTGTCTAACCCCTGTAGGCATCGGTTATAGAAAATGGATGGGTGGATGTTCTGTATAGTATTTAATCAGTTAGTAGCAGAAGTTGTGCTAGACTTTTTCATTGTCGGTCATTTTGACTGACAAGGTTTAAGAAAAAAACCTGTCAAAATCCATTCCTTCATGAGATCATGAATTTACAAACTTCCTCTTTATCTTTCTTATGATTTCATGAATACTTTAAGATAGATTTAATAAAAATCCCTATTTGTTGAAGAAATGCACAAATTTTGCACTCTGCAAGAGTTGAGTTTTTGGTTTGGTTGCACACATAAGATTAGAATCTAATAATGCTGAACAAAACAACTGTGTGAGGTTTTTTTCCTGTGCGTGTGTCTTCATCTAGAACACAGACAGTCGTGAAATAATAATCTTTTGTCTGACTTTGTTTAAATCAGATATGGAAAGCTTTTTTGTCCTTCGTGACATTTTGATCTCTGCTTTGTCATTAAGTGAGGGGATTTGATGAAATTTGCATAACCCTAATTCTTCAGCCTGCTGACAACATATTTTTCCTGTGACAGCCATCTTTAATATTTAGAAGAGTACTTTCCAATGCCCTTCAACTGTGCCTGAAGTATTAATGTAGCCTTAATGGGAGAGGTTCCATAAATGAGCCTGAAATGGAGCTAGACACGTTAATGCTTGCTAGAATGGCTGTTATTTCCACACTCAGCCATAATAGTCTTTATTGCATATTTAATAAAGTGTGGGTTTGTATTAATTGTTTAGCAGCCAAGGACTTCA
Organism: Crenichthys baileyi; assembly: GCA_036173005.1. Lineage (NCBI taxonomy): Eukaryota > Metazoa > Chordata > Actinopteri > Cyprinodontiformes > Goodeidae > Crenichthys > Crenichthys baileyi. Next base: position 183,440 of record JAHHUM010001545.1, read on the forward strand.
TTAAGTGGTTGTGATGTCCTAGATGGGCTTCCCCAGTCTGTATAGCAGTCACTTTATCCCTTCTTATTTTTTCTAATTTTGTACAACACTGATTTGTAGTAGTTGAATGCATGTTAATGGGTTCTGTTCACACAGTCATTGTGGGTGCATACCTTTGAATGTGGAGAACATTTGCTACTCTTACAAGGTAATAACATGTAATATTCCTTCATTGTGTATTATTTTTATGGCCAAAAAGTATATTTTAGTAAATGTATCTGAGAAAAAAATAAGGTTTTTGGCCACTGATGGGCTGTTAAACATGTACAAATATGTTGTTTGATAAATATGTTGTTTGAACATTCACAGAGTAATTAAGTAAGTTTCATTAATTGTGTATTTTATTATTAGCTATTCAGTGATTAGTTTTCTCCAAACCTTTTTAGTTCTGCGCTGCCAAAGTTTTGATGCAAGTACAATGTCTAAGCTTTTTTTTTGTAGCATAAGAAGCTACATGAAATCATATGTTCATAAACCAATGACTCTCACAGTCTATCAACATAATTTTAATTTTGATTAATTAAATCTTTTGTGTAAAAGAGGCAAGGAAATTTCGTTTAACCTAAAATTGACAATAACATAAATCCACACTTAAATTAATAATGATGATGAATCAACAATAACAAGTAGGCATCGACATCAAGATTTAAATGTATTAATACTTATCACACTAAGATCTACTCTACTGATTTAATTAAGCCATTGGAACACACAAAGATAAACAAAGAAAATTTGGAACTACACAATACTACTAAAAGCGGGACATTCATTACAGCAGAATTTGATCCTCAAATGATTTGTCTCAAGGCCCTTCAACTTCTCCCCACAGTCTAAAACATGCATGTTAAGTTAGGTATTCTTCTGCAATTGACTAATGATATGTCCAGGGTGTACCTTGCCTCTCACTCAATGACTGCTGGAGATATTGCACCCATGACCCTGTAAGGATAAGCGGTGTAGACATTGCCTTGGATAAATAGATGATTCAAGTTTATCAGTGTCTCACGAAACTAAAGAAAAGGGGTTTTGGCCTAATTCTGAGATTTAATGTTTAACTTTGAGGTGTTATAGAAAATGGAAGACGATCAAGGTTTGGTACCATCGTAAATCGGTCAGCATTCAGCACAAGAACAGCCATCGTAAAACAAGAAAAGTGGGACTTCCTGGGTCAGAAAGGCTGTTTTCTTTCACAGTCAACTTTGTCAAGCAGTTTCTTTATGCTGAAGAAAAAGCTAGCTTTTCTGCTTCAACTGTGGCTATGTTTGCCTGGAGATCCCTTGGAGACTGGTAGGCTTTTAGTTCTGGTATAGGCTTTGGATTCTGAGATTTTGTATACAATGGCTTCCTTTCAACACTAAGTTAGAAATAAAAGGGAAAAGGGCTACAAGAAATATACTGATTGATGCGTAGCACATAGTAGGGCTGCACAATACATCGCAAATTTATCATCTTAATGTCACTGTATGCAAAATGCGTATTGTGAAAAACTAATAAGATTGCAATAAATGTAAGCTAATTATTATAAGTACCCTGCATTCAGGCTCTCTATGCGTCCAATATGTTTGGTGACACTTGTTTAATAAGCAAATAAAGATTTAGAAGGTAAAGAGGTGGTAAGGCGGTCAAGTCATTAAGAAACTAGATCTAAATTGTTACAATGCCAAAACAGCAAACACTGGCCAGAGGCAGCTTTATCAATGCAACCTTTCCGTTTAGTTTTTTGTTTTTTTTCTGATGGGCTGGAAAGTCTAATCATTATCTGAGATCTACGATTTCTTTAAAACTAAAGTAGAAAAAACAACAAGATTTTTAAGGTATGTGTTTACCTATCTCAAGTTCAATATTATTGCATATTTTCAGCCCTGGCACAAATCCAAGGTGTGGAAAAAAATAAACAAAGACCCTACAGGAGCTTTACACAAAAAATTAACAAAACAAAACACTTGTCTGGCCTAATTCTTAGTCGGTCAGGCCTTTTGTTGGATTATAAGGTTCTGTCTGTAACTGGGCTCAACGCCTCACTGGATGTCATAGTTTCTATGGGAGGAGACATCATGAGGGCCTGAGTAATCAATCAGTCAGAGAGCTATATCATGTTAGTTAATATTTAATATTAGCCAGTATTTAAAGTTTTTACTAATCATTAATTATTTTAAAGCTTCCTAAACTTCTGAATTAGCAAAATAATGAAATTCATTTAACAAAATCTTAAAAGCTACAGAATTTCTTTTATCTGCTGTTAGCTTTCATACAAAAAGGGGGTAAAATAACAATGGCCTTGTATTCCTACATTTTAAACACTTTGGACAACAAAAACAAATCTAATTAGCTTCTGCAAAGCTCTTCATGACTTACTTTTCCTGGGCTGTAGTTATTTCCCAGGGAGACTGTGGAAACAAAGCTTTTGCCAACTCTAGTGTTATGCATTACAACAAGCAAACACCAGTTTTCTCTAGCTGGAAATTAAATTGCTTTTTTTTCCTCTCCCGCTTCATCCATTGAAATTGACTGAGGTAAAGATAGACTGCATCATCATAATCTAATACGACAGAAGCTAAAAGCTTCATAAGGTTCCTGATATTCAGAACACTAAAAATAGATTTCATTGCTTAGGTTGTTTTTTTTCACTTTTTGCCATTTTTATGGGTTAAATACTTACCCTTACCAAATCCAAACATCTGTGAGACACTTTCATTCTGGAAACACAAAAACTCCCGCTGCTGACATAAAATTTGTAAGAACCAGTTGATTGCATGATAAGAACAACTTGTTCTGAATGGTACCATGAGGGGACCTTAAAATGAAAAGACAGTTTGCCTCCAAAGGTCACGCACAAATGAGTGGAGGTGCCATAATTTTAGGACGCATTAACAGTTTACTGAAAAGAGTTCTGAATCACAGCCCTTGCCTTTTGAACTCACTTCAAAGACATAAGAGTGCTTAGCGCTGTGGTTTTACAGCTTTGCACTCATAAGGGCAGCCTGATCTTTGTCCCTTTTCCCCATTTAATTCCCTGAATGGACTCAAGATAATTGGAGAGCATTATCGTGATGGTATGATGTATTAGAGCAACGTTGTTCTTAAAGACCAACCAAGGCACAAGGAGAAATGTTGAAAAGATGCTTCAACAGCTGCAGTCATGCAATTTAAATGTAAATAATACCTCTATCCATTTGTTTTGCATGTTAACCAATGTAAAATTATGGGGGAAATTCTATATATCAAGCTGATTAACTTTACACATGCTTATACAGCGATAATAATCCAAACTTAACCTTACTAAATATATAAAACTTGTCAGAGCACTCTTTACACAAGAAAGTTGGGTTCACAAAGAAACAAAGCCAACCCTTTTCTTGCTGTGGCCAGATTAAATTCTAAGCTAATAAACATTTGAGCTCCCACCCGTTTGATTCAGCACACAGTTCAATGTACTAAGTTTGATAAGTGAAGGGCAAAACCTCTCTCATGCATTTTCATCAACAGCCCCTGCAGAAGGCCCGTCACATATTTCAATACCTCAGAGAGCCCTTACACAACAGATAGGCAGGCGGTAGCTGTGATGTAGCTCCCACAACAGCCATTATCGGAAAGAGGTTGTGAGGACACTGTATTGAGAAGACAGTTAAAACAGTTTAATGAGAACTTGGATACTTGTTTAGAAAATTTACGAGAAAGGATAAACCGTCAGTCCGTCGATAGACAAACCCCAGCAAAGACCAAATAGAACACCTAAATTTGGATTAACGGTCAGATATACCGCATGCTGTTGGAGTGTGGCTCTATACTACACATGTGTGGCACACTGCTTTGTTAGGGCTTATAGTTGCAAATATCTGGCCTCTTTCTCTTTTTTAAGTTCCGTGCAAACTCTCCTAAGCATTGTCTGTCTCAGCAGCTTCCAACTGACACAAGAGAGCCAGCTATAAATTTTGTGGCATGAGCATGACCCTATATCCTAGATCAAATATACAAATATGTCAAACAGGCATCACCAACCAGTCATCCATAAATGAAGTTGAGTGGACATAAGTTTGTATGACCGTCATTTCTGTCATCGTTCGTTTAATTGTTTTGACCCACATGCAGAGAGACTCAGGAGGCAGTTTAACAAGTTTATTTAAAAGGTGAATACTGGAACCGGGACTGGAAACTGCAGACTGTATAGGAGAGACGCAAGAGGTAAGTAATCTTAAATTATGTTTAGGAAACAGATGGAAAACGATCTTAAGCTTACTGTGGATGGAGGTGAGTTTGATGAGGAAGATGGATGTCGAGTCAGCGAGAGCTGTGAGACTGCTGCTGAGTCTGTGGTAGTCCAAAGTGGTGGTGAGTTTCTTAGGGGAAGAGTTCAGAAGAGATCTTGGCAATTTAATTCTGTGAGTTTGGTTACCTGACGAGATTCTCGGTAGCTGGTGGTGGATTGTTAGTTGGTGGGGGGTGAGCAGGGTTCGCTTGGAGGAGGACAGAGGCTTTGAGCTGTCAGCTAGTACTTGATCCAAGTAGATTCCTTGGGAGCCTGTAAACTTGACTTTGGCAGGATGCAAAGCAGGGACCTGGAGCCAGGGCTGAGAATTGCAGGAGCTTTGGAGCTTGGACTTGACGTCACCTGGAGCCAGGGCTAAAAGTTGCAGGAGCTTTGAGGCTTGGACTTTAAGTCACCTAGGAAGGAGGACAAGAAAGGGTAAGAACACTAGTGATGTTACCCCTAACACTGAGGCTTCAAAGCACGCTTCAAACTCGACAGGGTAGTTAAGGTGGAGCAATGGGCCGGAGCTTGCTTCAAGTGACGTCCCCGATGACGTGTGAACCACTTCACTGCTTCATTCAGACCGAGTCAGCTTACTGCTTCAAGTTGACTGGCGGAGTTTCAAACATTTGGCGCGATTCAGTGTATTTAAGATGGCTCAAACCCCGGTTCACATCCCCGTTCTACACGTATTATAGGTTGCGAACAGCTCTCGTTTTTGGATATTCTGAGTTTTGGTGGATTATTGTGTCACGGAGCAACTATCTAGGAAGCGTTCCCAAGTGTGGGAATATTTGGATTTGGTGCCACCTAATAAGGTAATGTACATTCAAAGTGTTTATTAGAAAGCCTATAGCCTCTACTATGCAGTAGTGTTATAGTCATGGTATCGTGTTATGCAAGTGGTGCGGTAACGGGTTGTTATTTCGGTTTTACAGGCGCAGTGTTTGCTTTGCCCGCAGCTGCTGACATATAATAATAATATGTCATCAATGCTGAGGCATTCTAGAGCCAAACACGAGAACACTCAGCCTCGTGCCACCATTTAAGGTCAGCATAACATAGATATACATGCAGAATTAGAAAGAATGACAGTTATAAGTTTGTTTATTTATTATTATTCTTTATTTATTTTTTTTAGGACCCAGGAAGCAAGAGCTTGATGAAGCTCTTGTGGACTTCATAGTGAATGACTCCCAGCCTTTCACTGTGTCCAAACCTATACCACCCAGCCAAACAGTTCCTTGTCACACCAGCCTCCTCTGTTCCCTGTGAAAGAGTATTTTCCAAAGCTGGAGAAATTGTCTTAAAAAAAAGAAACCGTTTGAGCCCTTCTACTGTGCAGAAATTACTTTTCTTGAATAAAAACACCTGAAGTAACACAAGCACCCTCTTTATTAAACCAAGCACAATGTCCAAAAACACTCAGTACACCAAGCACACACCCAAAGAATATATGAATGATAAATCAAAAATTTTCACTGCATTTATTTTTTTTTGTTATTTATTTAAAAATGGGACAGTGGAATTTCATAAAACAAATGACAATTCAAGTTAAAGAAGCTAGAATTAGCCTAATTGCTATTTTTTATCTGTAATCCCCTACAGTTCACATTGTTTTTAAATTATTTTTTCATGAGTTAATTACTCAGAATCTTTAATGGGCTACTAAAAACACATATGTACAACACGAATATATTCATACATAAGTGCTATTATTTACACAAGAGGTGCGTCATATTCGCAGGGATTCATTTGGTGCAACAATCACTACTGCCATTAGATGTCAGCCAAGGGAATTGAATGAACCTTCGGGTAGTGAACCACTTTAAGACACAATGGTTCAAATTGATTCTATGCTTCAAAAAGCCTAATTTTGACATCACTAAAGAACACTGCGAGCTTTAGCAAGACTATAGTCTGAGGTCTGGCCAGATGAAGTTACCACAAAGGCAAACACTCAGACACTGGAGTGCTGACAGCTCCATCTTCTTATACTCCTCCAGATGACTGCAGATGGGAAACACCTGCTACCCTCCACACCTGGGAATCCTGGCGGCATCTAGTGGTGAGTAAATGTAAGCAGCAGGCAGGAAACAACACATCACCAAACTCCCAGACTCCGACAATTTCAAGGTAGTTTGACATCTGAAAATGCATGATGAACAATTACTTTCATGGCTTTTTGTTCATGTCCTTTTAAAAGAACAGTTCAATACAGTATTCTCTCTTTAAAGTGTTTTTTGAATGGTAAAGCCGTTAGCAGAGCTTACAGTGCTTTGTAGGCCTGATCTTTAGGTTAGTTAATCATAATAATTTTATGGCGTATAGGCCATTTTATCATGTGACAACTATGTTATTTATTTATGTATTACCATTTTACAATCATGAACTAATTCCCTCACCTTATGTCAACAGGGATGCCAGCCTCCTCTATGGCAGTGGTGGAAACTGGAAAAGATGGGACTATTTAAACCATTGTTCAGCTTACATCCAGGGTGATAGCAGAGTCAAAACGTCCTAACTGAAGTCGCCGCCCCCACACCAGAAGCAAAGCACAACATCAATGGTGTGCTCACAGTTTTTTTGTGCAATATTTTACATGTTCTACCAGGAACAAGTTTGTTGAAAACTGTATTGCCTGCCGCTAGCCTGGTACCAACATCACCTTTGATGAGCAACTTTTATTCATCAAGACCATGTGCAAATTTATTTAGCACATGGCAAATAAGTCAAATAAAGCTGGCATCAAATAAGGGCTGGCAGCGGTTGTTGAGTCAAAATACATATTAAATGGGTCTCCGTATCTAGGAAAGGAGAAAAACCGGAGTAGAGGTCAGCTCTATTACAACTGATAGTTTCTTCACCTCTCTAAAATTGGCTACCACCTTGCAGGCCAAAAAGACCAGCATTGTGGGTACTCTTGGGAAACAGAGCACGAGTTACCTCCCTCTGCCAAAGACCATTGAAACAGTTCTTTACCAGCGTGTTGAAAGGCAAAGATGCAGCGCTAACAATTTATCAGGGAAATTCCCACAAAAATGTTTGCATTCTCAGCACTGTGCACACAGCTATGGGCATCATTTATGGACCAAAGGCAAAGCCAAAGTCTGTACAGCATTAGAACAACACAAAATCGGGTTTGGACAATTTGGATCAGATGGCAAGAAAATATTCAGTAAATGGTGGTATGCGGGAATGGCCCTTTGCTGTATTTTATAACACACTGGATCTAGCAGGAAAATATGTCCATGTTCTCTTCCAGCAGTCCACTGGCACCCAGATCCTGTGACAGAAGTTTCTGCAGTAGCTGGGAGTGGAGCATCAAGCTGAGTTTATGAAGGATAGACAGCCATCACGGTAGGTGTAGCAAGTGGTAAGCTAAGCCATCAGAACTCAAAGTGAAGAAGGCTCAACAAAGGAGGCAATGCAAGGTGTGGAAAGGCTGCACTAAAATGAAAACCTCTGACACCTGCAGCAGATGCCAAAAAGCCATGGGCAGGAGTTGCGCCAGGCGAAGAGAGGTGATCTGTGCTGTCTGTGAGTTGTAAAGAGTTTTATTAGTCTAATTGTAAATGGTATAAATAGTTAGAATAATATAAATATTTTTGCTTTCATAACTCTTTTTTTTTACTTTTGACATTCAGTCTGTGTGTTCATTGTTACTTAATTTCATACTTGTTGATTAACATTTATTATAAATATTATGGCAATATGAAAATTGGTGTTTAGATTTTGTTCCTGTGATAAAGGAAGCTACATTTCTTGATTTAGTAGTATACTTTTGTTAGATTCAGTCGAATTGACTGAAAAATTTGCTTTCGTACATATGTAAAATAATACAGTTTGTTTGTTTAATGATGCTGATTGATATTGAAGTAAAAGCTAAATGCATATTTAAACTTCGCCAAATAAATTAAAAGTAGTCTATTTTGTTGTTCTTTTGGTTTGCAAAACATTGTATAGCTAATTAAATGTTGCGTCATATTAGGTGTTAAATTACAAGGTGAACTAATAGAGGTTTAAATGCAGCAATCAAAATGATCACTTGTGGCCATTCTTGTTGTTACAGTATAATGGCCGTTCGAGTGTTAAGAGTTACAAGAGAAGAACATATTACTGACACGCCAGCTGCTAGCTTTTTCAGTGCTCTTTCTTTGTTCTCCATTTAAGGAGCACACGATGTGTTCTCTGCCTTTTGTAACGAGTTATACTTAACTCTATATTTCGCTTTAGGCTTGTAACACTTTGACATAAAATAACGTAATAATGTTATTGAACAATGCAAAAAATGAGTGATTAAAATGACAAAGTGGAACTTAAATTTAAAACCTTTTTTTTCTTCCAAAAAACTTTGAAGCTCATTTCAATCTGTTTTATGTATTGAACCAAAACATAGCTGGGAGACTGAGACCATTTTATCACCTTCAAAAATTTTAAAAAATATACTGACATTATATGTGTTTTAACAGTGAAGAGTTGAAAGAGGTTGTTAACCCATAGATAACAAGCTATGCACTTGGTGTTTGCAAAATGGCATTTTATTAGATTGTAATACAAAATCCAGCTGTTGTTCTGAATTTAAATTTATTTTGTTTATTTAAGCAGAAATTGTACAAAAAGCAAAAGTCGTTCGCTTTCCAAAAGACGAACCTTCTTGTAATCTTTTAAAGTGGTCACAGTAACTATTTCTTTTTTATTTTTTTATTTTTCTGTTTGTTTTCTGAATGTTTTGACAGTTTTTTATTCATTTTCTGTTCAGCACCTATGGAAGCAAATGTGTCCCGTACTCGTAATCGTTGTCTTCCGCTTATCCGGAACCAGGTCGCGGGGGCAGCAGACTCAGCAGAGACACCCAGACGTCCCTCTCCCCAGACACCTCCTCCAGCTCCTCCGGGGGGAGCCCAAGGCGTTCCCAGGCCAGCCAAGAGACATAGTCCCCCCAGCGTGTCCTGGGCCGTCCCCTGGGCCTCCTCCCGGTGGGACGTGCCTGGAACACCTCCCGAGGAAGGCGTCCAGGAGGCATCCGGTATAGATGCCCGAGCCACCTCAACTGGCTCCTCTCGATGTGGAGGAGCAGCGGCTCTACTCCGAGCCCCTACCGGATGGCTGAGCTCCTCACCCTATCTCTAAGGGAGTGCCCGGCCACCCTACGGAGGAAGCTCATTTCAGCCGCTTGTATCCGGGATCTCGTTCTTTCGGTCATGACCCAAAGTTTATGGCCATAGGTGAGGGTAGGAACGTAGACCGACCGGTAAATCGAGAGCTTCGTTTTTGGGTCAGCTCTCTCTTCACCACAATGGGGCCCGGCCAGTGCCCCCATTACTGCGTTTTACCCCCCCATCCGTCTGTCAATCTCCCGCTCCATTCTTTTCCCTCACTCGTGAACAAAACCCGAGATAGTTGAACTCCTCCACTTGAGGCAGGAACTCCCCCCAAACCGAAAAAGGACAAGCCCCCTTTTCCGGTTGAGTACCATGGCCTCTGATTGGGGGAGCTGATCTTTATCCTAGCCGCTTCACACTCGGCTGCGAACCCCCCCCATGCTGTAGGTCTTGGCTAAGGGGGCCAGCCGGGTCATCTGAAAAAAAAAAACGAAATCTACTGGCCCCCAAAAAACCAGACCCCCTCCGGCCCTTTGGCTGCATCTAGAAATCCTGTCCATAAAGTTATGAACAGGACCCGGTGACAAAGGGCAGCCCTGCCGGAGTCCAACATGCACCCGGGGAAAAGGGCCGACTTAGTGCCGGCAAAGGGACCCAAACTCCCGCTCCGCTCGTACAAGGACTGGATGGCCCCTAATAAAGGGCCCCCGATTCCTCCTGGAGCCCCCCCACAAGGCATCACGAGGGACACAGTCGAATGCCTTCTCCAGGTCCCAAAACACATGTGAACCGGTTTGGCAAACTCCATGAGCCCCCCAAGTACCCTGTAGGGGTTTTTAAACGGTCCCGTGTTCCCCCGGCCGGGACGAAAACCCCACTGCTCCTCCTGAAGCCAGGGTTCGGGTATACGGGCCGGACTCTCCTCTCCATACCCTGGCGTAGGCCTTACCAGGGAGGCTGAGGAGTGGGGGATCCCCTGTATTTTGACCCACCCTCCGTTCCCCCTTTTCTTTTGAAGGGGGACCACCCCCCCCGGCCCTTGCCAGTCCAGAGGCACTGTCCCCAACCGCCATGCCAATGTTGAAGAGGCGTGAAAAACCATGACAGCCCCACAACCCCCGGGATTTGAGGTACTCAGGGCGGATCTCATCCACCCCCGAAGCCTTGCCACTGTGGGGGGGTTTTTTAACCCCCCCGTGACTTCAGCTGGGTGATGAAAGAGTCCAAACCCCGAGTCCCCAGCCTCTGTTTCCACCAGGGAATACGTGATGGCAGGATTGAGGAGGTCCCTCGAAGTACTCCTTCCACCCCCCCGATAATTTTCCCCAGTCGAAGGGTCAGCAGCCTCCCCCCCACTATAAAAAATTTTTGGGGCGAAGCACTGCTTCCCCTTCCGGGGTCGCCGGAGGGTTTTGCAAAAATCGCTTCAAAAGGCCGCCCGGGGTAGTCCCCTTTCCCCCATGGGCTCACCAACTCCTCCCGGGCCCCGGGTTTTTGCCTCTGCCACAGCCCGGGTCGCAGCACGCTTGGCCTCACGGTACCCTTCAGCCACCTCAGGAGTCCCAAAACCAAACCCAGCCGATGGGGACTCCTTCTTCAAGTTAAAAGCATCCCTTACTGCCCGGGTGTCCACCAACCGGGGGTTCGGGGATTGCCGCCGCGACAGGCACCGCAGACCTTACGGCCGCAGCTACGGCAGCAGCATCGACAATAGATGCGGAGAACATGGTCCACTGAAAACTCTTTTCCCTCCAACATCCTCGGAATCTGGGCTCAAAGCTCTCTCGGAGGGTGGGAGTTAAAAATACATCCCGGCCGAGGGCTCCCCCGGTTCCCCAGCAAAACCCTCACTATCGCGCTTGGGCCTGCCAAGTCTGTCCGGGTTTTTTCTCCTCCTCCAGCGGATCCAACTCCCCCACCAGGTGGTGATCAGTGGACAGCTCAGCCCCTTTCTTCCCCAGTGTCCAAAAACTCCGCGGCCCAAAGGTCTGATGATAACGACAACAAAGTCGATCATTGACCGCCTGCCTAGGGTGTCCTGGTGCCCAATGCACTGATGGACACCCTTATCCCTTGAACCATGGTGTTTCATTATGGACAATCCGTGACTAGCACAGAAGTCCAATAACAAAAAAACCACTCGGGGTTCAAGATCGGGGAGGCCATTCCCTCCCGATCACGCCTCTCCAGGTGTCAATTGGCGTTTCCCCCCGTGGGGCGTTGAAAAGTCCCCCAGCAGAATAATGGAGTCCCCGGGAGGGGCACTATCCAGCACCCCCGACAGGGACACCAAAAGGGCCCGGGTAATCCGCACTACCGCTTTTTGGCCCATAGGTGAAACGACAGTCAGAGACCTATCCCCAAACCTGAAGCGCAGGGATTCGACCCTCTCAAACCCGGGGAAAACCCCCAAAAACAGATGGCTGAGTGGGGGGGAAAAAGCAAACCCACCCCCCCCGCCCGGGTCTCCCCCCTTGGGGCCACTCCAGAGTAGAAGAAAAGTCCACCCCCTCTCAGGAGATGGGGGTTTTCCCGAGCCCCCCGCTGGTTTTGGGGGCCGAGCCTGAATATTTGTAGGGGGATATCTCCGCCTCCTGCACAAGCACAGGCTTCCCCCCCCCCAGCGAGGTAACATTCCACGTCCCTTAGAGCCAGCCTAAGCATCCGGGGGTTGGGCCGCTGAGGTCCCCCACCTTTCGTCCCCCACCCAATCCTCTTTGCACCGGTCCCTCACAGTTCCCCCTGCAGGTGGGGGGCCCCCCGGGGGGGATGGCCTCGTGTCACTCGTTCGGCCTTTTTGGGCCCCGCCCGGTTTTTCCCCCGAGGGAGCAACCCGGGCCACCAGGCGCTCTCTCGACGAGTCCCCCAACCCCGGCCTGGCTCCGGGGGGGGAACCGGCTCCCCGGTTTCCGGCGCAGTCATGTGCCTCGATATATTTTCCTCATGAAGGATTCTTGAACCGCTCTTTACCCCTTTCCCCAAGCCTGTTTGCCATGGGGGACACACCCAGGGCATTTAAACCCCCGAAACAAAATAGGCCCTCTAGGATCATTTAAACCTCAAACCCCCCCCACCCCCGTTAAGGTGGCGGTTTCAAGGAGGGGGCAAATGTGTCCCAATATTTTTAAAATTAAAAAGGATTAATAAAATGCTTTTTACATTTTCAAAATTTAAGCTTTTTTTTTTTGACTCTTTAAAAAAATGTTTTAAATAACTCATTCAAACTGCATTTTTCAGTTTCTTCTCCAAGACTACTCAATTTTGTAAATTAATTAAAATGATTAATAAAAAAAACGTTTAAATTTCATTTTTTAAAAGATGTCTCAACCCAAAAAGTGACCAAAAATAATTTTGAAATGTCAAATTTGAAAAATTAAAGTGTATTAACAGAAATGCTTTTTCATTTTAAAATCATAACTGCATTTTTGACTCATAAATGAAATTGCAAATGGATATTTCAAACTGTATTTTTATTTTCTGAGAAATAGCATTGGTGCTCCACATATTTATCACCCAAACTCACCCCATAGCTTTTTCTAGTTTCAACAGACTATATGTGGGTGTAAAAGAATTGGAAAAAAAATTACATTATGATGCAGGATCTTGTCTGTGTGCTGGACACACATATTAGCAAAAAGCATGTTACACTCCGCAGAGCAACACTGATGGAGAGTCTGTGTGCCATCTGTCTTTCCCGTTCAGTCTGCTGTACTGTTCTGTGTCTTCTCTGCTGGTAGGATTTTACTCATTCTTAGTTGATTTGTAATTAGGCCTTTTTTCGTTTAGATCATCCTGGCATTAAAACAAAAATATGTGTTGATGCAGTGCAAATTCATTCCTGTAATTATTAAACGAGCCTCTATTAAACCATTTGGAAGCTCTTACCCCAACATAATCCTGCAAATCCTTTGAATCTGATTGCACAACGGCTTTTGTGACATCCATCTCAACTTTGATGTTGTGATAAAAAGACTTGAAGCAGATGTGTCAAATCAAATGTGACATACAAGTTTTAAAATTAGAATTTCTTGGTGAGCTAAGGCTTACATCATTAGCGCTGTGGGTTTGGTACTGTGGGGATAACCATACCCCCGCAGATTCATGATTTGCATTTGCTTATGTTGCCTGCTGCATTTTCTCATGTTATTCCAATGATTCCCCATTTTTCTGTGTCCTGCTGTGTAAACAGCCGTACCTTACCAATGTGTGGCGGTAAGACAACAAAAATAATTTGAACAGTACTGACTACGACTGCTATTGAGAACAGAGAGATACAACAAACAGACAAGATATCTTTAAAGAACACATAAAGAGTCAAGAGTCATTAGCCTGCATGTGTTAAGTAAACAATGTATATGTATATATATATATATATATATATATATATATATATATATATATATATATTATATTATATTTTTTTTTTTTTTTTTTTTTTTTTTTCCAAGGAAGCTTGATAGTTGCTCACAATGCAGAACACATAAACCTAGCAGAGAAATATTGACAGATTCGATTTAGTTCCAACTGTGCAAGAGAATAACTTGAATAAAATTTTAAATGTCAAGCCTTCCCGATTAAAGCTTGAATTGATTGTTATTGATCATGACTGATGTGTATTGTTCAACTCACAAATGTAACTTTCCATTTTCTCGTTAACATTTGGAGGAGAGATGTGACAACGTTAAATACTCCTTTTTTCATTATTTTCCTTATTTCTAATATGTATTGATATAGATTAGACTTTAGACTTTACTTTATCAGGTCCCCGAGAAAGGGCAATTCGTTTGCACTGAGTAGTAGCAACCATCACATCCTACAAGCAATTACACAGACAATAGCAAGACAGGAAGATAAGAGGCAATCTATGAGTTAAAAAGAGATCAATCTAAAACATTCATCATTAAAATAAAACAAAAAAATTTACTCATTCTCTAGATTCTTTTGTGTTACATTTACTCACAATTACCCGACTATTTTCTTTGCTGACGGCAGTTACATGTCATTTTACTGGAGGTCTTACTGAAGTTCATCATCTGTCTTAAAGGCTGATCAAGTCAGAGAGGTAGGATAAATTTCAATTGCATTTGCCACATGTGTGCAGCAGCCCACCAAAAGGTCAGCATGCAGCTAATTTAGTACAGTGTAACTAATTTATAGTACTAATTTTTTTCTCATCAAATGTTTATTGAAGACTGATAGATGAAATCTATATTCTAACATTACTTATAATGTTTTAGTAGCTTGCACAAATCAAACGGTTGCCTGTGAAGGACTATTAAGGACATAATTCAGGCTTTGCTTCCTAACACACGCACAGTGAATATGAGAATTGTCAATATGTGTGTAACAGTCTTTATAAATGTTCTGTTCTCTGTGTCCTCATAAAACAAGGTAGACAGAAATGAAGAAAGATTTTGACACTGACACTGACACATTAACTGGGGCTGTAAAAACAGCAAAAGCTGGGAGTGATGAAAACAAACTAGTCTGTAGTCCTTTGACAATAAAGTCTGTTAAATGTCCAAACCCAGATTTTGTTCTACTTGTTTCATTAGTTGTTTTTCCTGAAAATGTAAATATTTATTTTCAGCCAAATGTTAAAAATGTCAGAATATTTCAATAGTCTTAAGGTTTTAAATTTGGTTTATTCTAGTCGACATTAGGGTGGTTATTTGTCATAAATTTATTTTGGAAACAGTCCATAATTTTGGACTTTTGTAAAAAATATGTTTTTAATGTATGGGGTGTCTTACAATTATTGGCACCCCTGGGAATGAAAGACGAAGAGTAAATGGCCAGGGGAACATTTTCTTTTCAACAACTGCACAGTTATTATAAAAAACACATCAGGGTATAAAAATTGGGAATGTAATTCATCTGCACAGCTCTCTGTGTAATAGGACACTCCTAAGCACAGACAGTGAATGGCTGGAAATATTCGAAGCAAGGGTTGACACAAAGACGTGTTTCAGAGCGATTTGTTGGCTTTAGTAAACATTATGCTCTGCAAGTGGGCTTTAGCAGATCATACTGTGGATTCTACAGTATTTCCATCCAGTGAGAATGACTTTTTACTTGAGGCATATATCTCCAACAGAGAAAGTGTTCCTAATCCAAGGGGTTTAGCAATTTATGTTTGAGCCATATATGACTGATGGTCCATGAGCCATGATGAATGCTAATGTGAAACTAGAGGCTGAAACAAGAGGTGACGAGGTTAATGGTCCTCTTCAGAACTTAAACTGGATAGTATCTATGTAAAATCCTGTCATGATCCACAGCCGTTAGTGTTTTGGTTTCTTGCTTGTGTTTGTATTTAGATCAGACAGTGTTTCTTAGTAGATGAGTAAAAAGCGAATGGACCTGTTTTGTGTTTTTGAAGCTGTTACTCCTCTCATCCTAAAGTCCTTGCATTGTAATGACAAATGGGGTTTAAGGTTTCTGAAGGAGACATAAAATATCTTCAGAATCTTATGAATAAAGTCAATTCATCTTCCTTTCAAGCCTTTAGAAAGTGATGGCATCATGATCATTAAGAATGTACACTTACACATAATTTGTCATGATACCAATATTAATAAAAATGTCAACAGTATTAATTCTGATATTGGGGGTTAAAAAGATCATGCTCAAATCATAACATGCTATCTATGAGAACCTGAAAAGCAAATGGTGTAACACATTTGTGCAGAAATAAAACACATGATGATAAAAATTAAAAAGACTGTATAATTTTCTTCTCAGAAAAAATACTTGACGTACAGATGTCAATAGACTTTCTTCAGCCCAACAAAAACAAGATATAAAACATTTCTTTTGAGTGAATTGTATAAATGCAACCCCTGCCATACTGCTGAAAGTTGAACGTACCAGACTGTTAAACCCTGGAACTGACAGAGGGTGTACTTTTTTCACGACTGCAGGCACTGCCTGTATGTTGGCCTACTTTGGCGGGTTTTATCATTGCTTACAGATGTTTCTTACCTGTGTGAAAACACAGCATAATATATTGATTATGGATACCATTTATGGAATTTCTGCATTATAATGGTCCTGTGATGAGTTGCTAAGTTGTAGGACCCAAGCATAGTCACGAGGAAGCAGAAGGATTATGAAGTGGATTTTAAAGAATAAGCTGAAGAAAACACATTTACAACACTGTAGAAGATGCAGAGAGCAGGAAACCCATTGAGAATGTGTCCTAGAAGACTTGAGGTTGCAAACATAAAGCCCAGCAAAAAGGACTGCTGAAGAAAAGGTTTTCTGGGGTGACGAGTGGAGGAGCGAGACTGTCCCGGTCATCCAGCCTTGTTTAGTCATTAACAAAGGACTTTTGCAGCTGCTCCGTCTGCACACTGGACGTGTGTAAAGCTGGCGGCTCTTACACTGCCCTCTTTCAGGCAGGAGAAAACCGCTTCACTTAGAGCTGCTGGGGCTTTTTGGTTGCTTCTGTGTGACTTTAAGAAAGAAATCAAGCTTATTTAAAAAAAAAAAAACATTTTCACGATGAATGCTGGGTATTTAAAAAGCATATCATTACTTAACTTTGTTGCACAGGAGTGGCAGGGACTCGGCCACCGGATCGTAGTCACGTTTGGATCCAGAGATTCTTCGAAGTAGAAGTGTTACACTTTTTTGAGAATACTTAAATTCGGAAATATTTGAGGGCGGGATTGTTTTTATTTATTTATTAATTTCCATATTGAGCATGAGAAACGGGCACCAATGAGGGCTGCACATTGCTGCTCTTTTAATGTTTTCAGCAGCTCCCACTTGAGCAGTTGGCGCTTCTACAGATATTGAAATTACAGCTGTTTAGCAAGGTAAAGACTTTCATGTTGTGTTTGCATCATCAATTGTATTATCAGGCAATCCTTATGTGTTGTCTTTATATGCAATTTTATTCCAACTTCTTAACAAAATCTCAAGCCAGAATGATTCAAAAGTTCCGATGTACCCGTTTGTTCTATGAGATTATATTAAAAAGAAGTTTGATGTTTCCAGTTCACTCGCAAACTGTGGTGTTAAAGTCACAGTAAACTGTGTCACTACTGATCTTACATTCCAACTAAAATGTTTTGGTTTGAGTGTTAACTTTGACAGAATCAGTAAGACTCATTTGGTCCTGCATTGTTCCATGTTATTGTTCATTTTGAGAATTAACCTACTTCTTTAGCCACATCAGGATATTAATTTACAGCGAGTTATAAAGGGCAAAGTTACCTTCAAAACCAGATGAGCAGTGTTTGGAATATGGTTAATTTGTTCCAGTGAACCATATTTGTAATAGAGAATTTACAAAAAGTATTTCTTTTTTAAATTATACCAAACATACCCATGTACCTCCTAATAACAGGAGAGGTTCTGTGCTATTGTCTGTCTGTTCTACTCCAAAAATCAGAGCTACTTCTAATGTAGCCCCTTTCATTGAATTTAAGTATAAAAAGTATTTGGATTAATATTTAATTTTAATTACACCATATTGAAGTACATATGACGGCAGTTTAAAGTCATAGATACATATTTCAAGTTTGTGTTTGATTATTACCTGAGTAAAAAGGGCAAAAACTCGATTTCAGAACTTGTAATTGTGCCATACTGTATGTTCAGCTCTTCAGTGCCCTATCATACCTTAGACTAATAGGTAAAATCAATTAAACTTAATCACATACCCATATTTTAATATTTATTTATATATATACATAGTTTTTTTATTTCTCTGTTTGACAAGGTCCTTGAGATTGAGGTCCAGCCTGTTCCAAGAGGTAACACCTGTCCCTCATCTAAATGTCTTCAGTCTGTCTATGATACTAAATTCATTGTTCTTTGCAGTCAAATAAGAACAGCTCTATAGATTACTTCACAGGTCTAGTGAAGACAACAAGAACATATAGTATGACAGTCCCAGTGAAGTGCAGTCCGGTGTTCAGAATGTCTTTGCATGTGTTTGTGTGTGTGTATGTACGTTTGGATCTCCAATCCATGTGCAAGTGCCCTTGCCTTTGTATAGAAGCAAAGGGTCAGGGTCACACTCCAAATTACTGAGAGCCTGCAGGGACCAAACTGAGTCTGTTAGAAATAGTGCAGAGACAAGCTTAACCTATTTTTAATAGTCCGTTCCTCTCTATCATTCCCTTTCTATACCTGTCCTCTGTGATGAAAAGCTTCTGTTTTGAAGGTTAACATACTATCAATAAACTGACATTGAAAAGTTCACATTGGATTTTTAGACATGAGACTACTGAAGAATTTAAATGAGCTAACACTTGAAAACAGAAAAATCTTTAGTGAAAAGGTTTTAGCAAGACAAGGTAACCTGAGCGTACACCTTTAATGAGGAGTAATGCATTAAAAATTGAGTAGTCTATTCAGGCAATTAACAGGTGAGGCTATTGATGTTTTATGGTGGGAAACAGTGGAATACTTTCCATTTACCTGCTTCTAAATAATGGTGCATTTGCAAAATTAACATGCAGGCGAACTGACAGCTGCAAATTACGGTTGTTTCTTGATGCTGGAATAATAATTTTACACTACATTACGGCAGGTACTTACAATTCAGAGACTGCGGGTGCACACTTAACAACATCAATTAAGGCAATAGTGGTGGAGATGTCAGATACTCCACTGAAGCAAATCTTTAGCAGGCCAGGATGTGCCATGTGTTATATTATGACACCAGCTGCAGCAGCCTCCCGATGGGAAATAGTTTTGATGTTTTTCCATAACTGCCACTCTTCGGTTTCATCAGGGTTCCTCAAAAAATTATTTGACAGCTAAACATGTGGTGATATACAGGGACATTTCCTCAAGTTTAAGAAAAGCTGTCAAGAGTTGCCTACATAGCTAACAGAAGTGAGGGGAAAAAGAAATGTTACCTTTTGTTTTTTTTTATATATTTGTGGCTCAACACACCAACTGTATACATACAGACACGCCAAAAGTATTCTCTCACCCATCCAAATAATTGAAATCAGGTGTTCTAATCACTTCCATGTCCACAAGTGTATAAAATCAAACGCCTATGCATGCAGACTGTTTCTACAAACATTTGTGAAAGAATGGGTGGTTCTCAGGAGTTACGTAAATTTCAGTGTGGTACTGTGATAGGATGCCACCTGTGCAATAGGTCTAGTTGTGAAATCTCCTCGCTCCTAAATATTCCACTGTCAACTGACAGAGGAATTATAAGAAAGTGGAAATGATTGGAACTTACAGCAACTCAGCCTAGAAGTGATAGGCCACATAAACTGCAGAACAGGGCAGCAATAATGAGGTGCATAGTGCGCAGAGATCGAGTCATTCACTACAAACCTACAAACTTTATGTGGCCTTCAGATTAGCTCAAGAACAATGCTAAGAGAGCTTAATGGAATGGATGTCCATGACGAAGCTGCTGCATCGAAGCCATACATCACCAAGTGCAATGCAATGTGTTGGATGCAATGTTGTAAAGCATGCCGGCAGTGTACTCTAGAGCATAAAATGAATACACAACTTACATTATTTCTGGTATTTTTAGTATCTGATTCTGAATGATGTTTTATTTTGAAAAATTACCGGATTCTCTTTGCCACATGACTCACTCTTGATGCAGGTCAAGATGCTTGCCTCAGTCACATGGCTACCTTCTAAAAGAGGCTGCTCCCGCCGGTAACACAAAATCCATTATCCCCGAGGCTAGCAAAATGAACAAAAAACAAACGTCTTTAGAAAGTTTCTTTGAGGAGGGTAAAAGAGACAGTGAAGAGACAGAAGAAGAGCCTACAACTTCAAAGAAAAATAAAGCTGCATTTAATGCCAGGAGTCCTACTTGTAATATGGCTTTATTGCGACAGGTTGTTTCCACACACCAAGCCCATTCTGCATACTATGCAGTGACCAGCTCTCTAATAAGGCAATAAAGCCTTTAAAATTGCATCGCCACTTGGTGAACTAGCATTCTGCATTAAAAGACAAGCCTTTGGAGTATTTTGAGAGAAAAAAGCATGAACAAGAAGGACAGAAGCAATTACTGAGGGCCACTACATCAACAAATTCGAGTGCACTGGGAGTATCATTGTTGGTGGCTAACCGTATTGCTAAGGCCAAGAATCCATTCACTATTGGTGAAGAATTGATCCTTACCGCCACTAAAGAGAGGCTATGAGAGACTGCGATTAAAAAGATAGCACAGGTGCCTCTTTCGTCTAGTACCGTTACTAGGTGCATTGGGGAAACATCAGAGGACATTGAGACACAAGTGTTGAAGAGGATTAATACATCACTGTGGTACCAATCCAGGTTGTCTACGGATATTGACAACAAAGCAATACTTCTTGTTTATGTGAGATATGTTTATCAGGAGGATGTGCATGAGGATATGTCATGTGCCTTATCGTTGCCAACCACAACCACAGCCACAGAACTATTCAAGTCGCTGGATGATTATGATGAAATGGTCATTTTGTGTCGGCATTTGCACTGATGGAGCCGATGCCATGATCTGACAGCTGTCTGGTTTAAGTGCTTGGATTAAGGAAGTTGCACCTGAATACGAGTCTACGTATTGTGTCATTCACAGGGAAATGCTGGCTAGCAGAAAAATGCCACTATAACTTAAAAGTGTATTGGATGATGTAGTTAAAGTTATTAACCAAATCAAAGCAACTGTTTGCCTTTTCGGGCAGCTTTGTGAGGAGATGGATGCCGAGCACAGACACCTTCTCTCATGCACGGAAATAAGCTAAGCTCGGTAGCTTCGGGGGGGGGGGGTTTGAGGGTCCGTTCGCTCTGTGAACAAAAGGGTTAGCTCTGGAGCTGTAGCTGGGCGGCCCGCTCTATCCGCTGACCACACGGGTTAACACGGTGATGCGGTCTGTGCGTCTTTGCAGGGGCTTCTCTCGGACACTGTGTGCATCTGCAGGGCTCGGAGAGAGAGTCAAGCAATGCTGGTACCCTAATCACCTCCGTTCGTGAATGAATACCGGATACACAAACAGCAATTCATTCCATTCTTAACTTTGCATATGATCGCGTGATCGTATGACACTCTTGGATCCAGTTTGAAGAGTTTATGTCTTTTTGCCAGCAAAAGACATTAACGCGCTTGTCCCCCCCCTATCCGGTCCTTCTGGAAATCCGTGTGGAAGAGGTCGGCTTGTGGGAGAGGGGGTGCTCTTATTCAGACAGTGGCATCATGGGAAGTCTGCTGCTACCCCCCTTTCCTCAGTTGCTGGAAGTCAGTTAAATGCAGTTTATTTTGAAAATTCCAGAGTTTGTACCGGAGTTTTAATGTTGAAATCCATGGCTGGGTCCCAAGAAGTCATAGCAGAAGATTGCCACCAAAGCGCTGAAAACCCTGTTGCCATTTCCAACATCCTATCTGTGTGAAGCAAGGTTTCTGCATTGACAGTAACCAAAACAAAATTATGGAGCAGACTGGACGTAAGCAACACACTTCGGGTGTTGTTGTCTACCATTACCCCTAGATGGGACCGTCTCGTTGCACTGATTTAGCATTATGGTGAGTTTAATTTTTCATGCACTTTATATTTGTTTTTGTGGTGTATCTTATGTTAAAGGCATGTTTAACCTTTGTTATTATGACAAGTGAGTGTAGGGCTGAGAGGCCGTAACTAATGTTACGATGTTGGCAGGATCTTACGAGCACACTGCTAATAAAGTTGCATACACAGTGGATTCATGTTTATTATAATATTTAGAAAATACCAGTTTTTATACCGATTGTATCATTTTATTTTGTTGTATTTATAAGCCACTAGGGATGGATACCGAATTCGATACCTTTATAGGTACCGATCGAATTCTGTCTGTACTACCGTACCGAGTACCGATTCACGTAAAATCAAACGGTACCATGCTTCGGTACCTAAATGCATCATTGTGACACTGAGGGAGTGGAAGAGTGGGCAATTTTCCATGCCAGACATGAACACAGCATTGCACGCACAAGAGCGTAATGACAAGTAGCCGCTGGTACCATCAACAAAGCAAGCATGGCTGATAGAAAGCCCTTGAAAGTATGGCTCCACTTTTCAAAATGCGATGCAGATTACGCTTGCTGCAATATCTGTGATGCAGTGTGCTAGGCCAGCCTGAGGGAGCACCTGCAGCATTTCCCCTACCACTATTCAAGGGGGGCGTCCCGCCCCTCCAACCAGACCGTTCGCCCCCACAAGAGGATAACGGCATGTAGTAATAGTATGTTTTACCAGCTAATGTCATTCCTTTTAATAGATCACTTCTTGAAGGATTTCTGTCCCTGCGTCAGCGCTACTCTATCTTTCTATGGCCAAACTTGACAAAAGCTGGACGAAAACACACTCCTCATACTCTGTATCACCAACGTTGATGCTGACACTGAGTTATGTGTGCTCGCACACAGGTGAACACAAGCTCCTGACAGCGGACAGAAAAACATGCAACTAAAACATAGAAAGCAGGCAAGGATATCTGCGGTTTTAAAAAGCGCCAAATTTATATGGTGAAGGTATGAGTACACAAAATAGCCCAAGTGTTTCATGCCCTGGCTCTGACACACAGCAAAAGTCCAGTCACCACTGAAAAAACTTTTCGACCTGGCTTGGCTGCAGGAGGTTAAATTATCCCACTGGATCTATAAGACTGAGCTTGGTAATTAAATACTGTACATACATGATAGATAGAGAAAAGAAAGATGAAAAGATGTGATAAAGAGACAGAAATATGGAGAAATAAGAATGATGGAGAGACAGAAAAAAGATAGTTATGGGCATATAAATACAGCAGGTAGAAGATAAATAAACACTTGAGTTTTTTTTCATAAGAATGTTCTGTCAAATATGTAGACAGCTTAAACAGGCTGCAGTCAGATGAAACCATGGGCCCAGCCATTTATATATTCTTCTGAGTGTGTGTGTATATACACTGACCTGGTTAAGAACAAGATTTTTGTCAAGGCTGAAGAGACAATTTTCATCAGCCTCAGATCTACGGCTACAACTCCTGCTTTTAGCACCGTTGATGAGCTTGACTGGCCTGCACTGTGTCCTGACCTAAACCGATAGAACACTTTTAGGATGAATTACAGCAGCAACTGAGAGCCAGGCCTTGTTGTGACCTCACAATGGCCTCACAAATGTGCTTCTGAAAGAATGGTCAAAAACTCCCATCGGCTTGCTCCCAAACTATTCTTCCCAGAAGTGCTGAAGCTGTTATAGCCGCAAGGGGTACCAACGTCATATTAAACCCTATGGATTAAAAGTGGGATGTTACTTAAATTCATATGCGAGTTAAGGCAGGTGAGTAAATAATTTTGGAAATGTAGTATATAAATATATATATATATGCACATGTACCAAACAAATTCAGTGTTGTCTTATACCTAAACACATGCAGAATGCAGTACTAAATGCGCAATGCAATGTTCTGTAGCACAACTTTAAAAAGGAATATCTCCCAGCTATCACTAAACTCTGCTGTTTGAGAACATTAAGATTTTTCATGCAGCTGCAGTTGAGAAAGAAAGGTGGACCGAACTAAAACTGTATGTCAGCACACGCATATTTCAAAAGCAATAAGGTATGTAACTCACTCTGCACTTTACTAAAGTAACTACCTGAAACAACATCAAGCTGAAACAAACATCGCAGATACTGTAGAAAGAGCAACTGACATCGGAATCGCTAACAGTCGCATCCAAAAAGCACAAACTCTGTCCATTGTTTAAGAAGCAAGTTCCTGTTCATGTTCATGTTCAGCACTGGGTAGGCCTTCAAGATGCCATGCAGTGCATCTTCAGGAAATTATTTACAACAGGCTGGAGCATCTCTGCAACATGCCAATGATATATCTAAATGGTATTTCAAAACACATCTTTCCTCTAACAAAAAGCACAACCTCAAATGAAACATGGATAATGACAGACTTCATCGTACTCGTTGTCTTCCAGCAGCAGACTCAGCAGAGACACCCAGACATCCCTCTCCCCAGACACCTCCTCCAGCTCCTCTGGGAGGAGCCCAAGGCGTTCCCTGGCCAGCCGAGAGACATGGTCCCTCCAGCGTGTCCTGGGCTGTCCCCTGGGCCTCCGCCAGGAGGCATCTAGGAGGCATCCGGTATAGATGCCCAAGCCACCTCAACTGGCTCCCCTCAATGTGGAGGAGCAGCGGCTTTACTCCGAGCCCCTCCCGGATGGCCGAGCTCCTCACCCTATCTCTAAGGGAGTGCCTGGCCACCCTACGGAGGAAGCTCATTTCAGCCACTTGTATCCGGGATCTCGTTCTTTCGGTCATGACCCAAAGTTCATGGCCATAAGTGAGGGTAGGAACGTAGGTCAACCAGTAAATCGAGAGCTTCGCTTTTCGGCTCAGCTCTCTCTTCACCACAATGGACTGGCACAGCGCCCCCATTACTGTGACAGACTTATATAACATAAATTCACCTCTTCTGCAACACTTTGACGATACTCTGAACTAAGTACATCTTGGCTAGCAAAGTCACCCTGCTTTGCTCACCCAAGGAATGAAGAGAATTTTTTGTCATACTAATAATAATTGAAAAAGGGTGATGAAAAGAGATTGTCATATTAACAGGAATACTTATTGCTTGATGTTTTGTATGTCCTGTTCGAATTGCTAGAAGCTCTCTTTGATGTGGACAGAGTCTATGTTCTTCTAGAGCTCAACATATAGGAGTTCCACATGTGGCATAATGTGGTCAAAAGTTCCATAAAGAACCTAAACTCTGGATGTTCCAGCAGCATGCCTAAGGCTCTTGCCTCTCTAATGATACTAGCGTCAAAGTCGCCTATTTTATGTTCTCAAAACAATGAATGAGATCCTCTCTGTGCTCAAGCACTGTGTTAATAGGTAGGCTGGGAAGGTTCTATCTGACATTGCTAGATGTTGGAGGTGTATGGGCCCCTGTTCTATCAAGAACAGCTGTGGCTTGGGTGATCTGGGAAAAAAGCTGGCAAATTCACCTAGGTCAGAAAAAGAAATTCTGACCTTGAAAATGTGAGAGGTGACTATTTGTATGATCCAGTTGAGTTGATAGCAGTGGATTTAGTGGGCATTTAGGTACACATCTTTAATTTTCCCCTGAACACATGTGGTGACACTTCTCATCACACTAGCTCCATCATATGCCTGGCAGATTAGCTTACTTTTCTGATCCTCAGGAATGATGGCAGTAAAACATTCTGTTAATGCAGAAGCAATGGACTCCGATGTAGTTGACTCCAGAGAAATGAACTTCATTCATGCACATGGTGTTTGTCTTCGATGCTGCAGAGTCACGTTACCCAACACAACCCTATAACATCCAGAGCCTTAAGGTACTCCAGCCGAATCTCATCCACCCCTGGGGCCTTACCACGAGGAGCTTTTTAATCACCTCGGTGACCTCAGCACCAGAGATTGGAGAGCCCAATTGAGGAGGAATTGGTGGAATTGAGGAGGTCTTTGAAGTACTCTGCCCACCAATCCACAATGTCCCGAGTTGAGGTCAGCAGCACACCTTCCCCACTGTAAACAGTTTTGGTGGTGTACCTCTTCCCCCCCTGAGACGCCGGATGGTGGACCAGAATGGCCTCGAAGCCGTCCAGCCGTCCTCGAAGTCGTTTTTCATGGTCTCTCCGAACTCCTCCCACGCCCGAGTTTTTGCCTCAGCCACCACCCGAGCTGCATGCCTCTTGGGCGGCCGGTACCCATTTGCTGCTTCCGGAGTCCCACAGCCTAAAAAGACCCAGTAGGACTCCTTCTTCAGCCTGACAGCATTCCTCACCGTCGGTGTCTACCAGTGGATTCGAGGATTGCCACCATGACAGGCACCAACAACCTTGCAAACACAGCTACGGTAAACCACCTCGGCAATGGAGATGTGGAACATGGCCCACTCGGACTTAATGTCCCCCACCTCCCCCAGAACGTGTTTGAAGCTCTCTCAGAGGTGGGAGTTCAAGCTCCGCCTCACAGGAGACTCCGCCAGGTGTTCCCAGCAGACCCTCAAGGTTCGTTTGGGTCTGCCAGGTTTCAAAATAAGGTGAGATCTTTCCATGTAACCCATGCAACATTCATTAACTACTCACAGTTAAATCTATAAAAATTACAATAAATATATTTCTGTGTAATCCATGCAACAATTATTAAAATATAGAGTTGAAGCAGTGGAGAGTAAAAACAAGCATGTTCTCATATTCTGGGACTGAGAGACTGGAGAGGCCTGTGTGGAGCTACATATTAACTCTCTTATCTTTTGCAGAAGTATAAACAAGAAGTGTATCCAAATAAATGATGTATAATGATTTTCCATTTTCTACAAGTATTAAATGTAATGAGTAATCTTTGATTATCAAGTCAAAAGACATATGATTGAAATGTGATTGAGAACTAATAATTAAAATAAAAAACATTAAAGTTATGATTCTCAATCAACTATATATGAAAGAGATAATGTTGATCAGTTGTGATGTATAAATAAAAAGAACGAAGTGATGGTTTTGCAACTGTGTTTTAAAGTAAATGCGGAAAGCTGAGAATGGAATGTGTAATACTGTGTAAAGTTTAAGACTGAGCAGATTAGGAAGAGAACTGTAGGATGACTAAGAGTGACAAGAGCCAGCTGTATGCTGACAGCGAACCTTTGAAGACCAACGCAAGGAAGGGATGAGACTTCAGGCAGCTGTATGGCTATTATCGGCATCTCCAAGGCCGAAAAACAGAACCAGAAAGTCACGATGACCATGACTAAAGTATTGAGCAATAACTGAGAAGCTGAACAGAGTAGGTTGTGCAATAACTGAGAAGCTGAAATGAGTAGGTTGCACAATAACTGAGAAGCCTAACAAAGGGCTGACTGGTGAGAGCATCTGCACTATAAAAGCAATACTGGAGGAGGGAACTGCGGTTGTTTCCTCGCAGAAGACCAGTGAACAAGATCGGACGGAGAAAAGACACTCAGATGAAAAAGGACCAGAGACACAGCCCAGCTGATCGACTGCATTAAAAGAGGATCAACCCGTGTGCCCTAGAAGGACTGTGCCTCAAGACAACAGAAGTGAACTTGATCGGTGAACAGCTGATTGCTCTAAGCTTCAGGCTTCTGGAAGTTCTGAATCAACCTCAATTATGTCTCCGGGGTTTCCTTCAACTCTTCAGCCTCTGGAAGCTATTGTGTTCTGAGACATATGACAACAAAGTTCCTGTTTAACCTTCAAAGCCTGGAGCATCGGTGCCTGTCCACTTAGAGGAAGAAAACTGAAGATTAAGTCGTTTTTCCTTCAAGATATCACTCGTTGTTACCAGAAGAAACATCTCCATCAGGTGCATGGATGAGCCTCTGTCTTTGAAGCCTCTCCAAACTCGCTAGTTTCAGCATCAGGGAAAGACAGGTTGAGTTGATTGATTTATTTATATTATTGAAATTATTATGTGTTGCTGAATTTAAGCTGTTACTGACCCCTGCAAAAGCGTTACTAATTAAAGAAAGCATATAAAATTCTAGATAAATCGTGGACATCCAATTATTTGAGTCACCTTATTTTTGGTTTTTCATTGGTGGTAAAAAGTCTTGTTGCCTGGTTCTAAGAAATTTTAGGAGGTTTTTATAGGTTACCTTAGCCAAGTTTGTTAAAACAGCGCCCTTGACATGCATGCTCAGTATGAGGGATTGCTGCAAAGTCAACGCCAGTGACTGTCCACTGTCTCTACATGTTCATCCGGGAGGAGTCACTGACTCGATGCAATCTGCTGGGTTTCCTTAGATAGAAAAACTTTTTATCCAGTTTGATCAAATAACAGAATCTGGCTGCACTGTTCAATGATTAAGATTAATTGGAATGCATGTACCTGACTTTTGTGAAGTGCCTTGAGACGACATGTGTTGTGAATTGGCGCTATATAAATAAACTGAATTGAATTGAATTGAATTGAGGCTCGTGCCGAGTCACTAAAATTAACCTAGCCCATATACCAAGAGCCAGTTGTAATATTAGGGAATGAGCAGCCGTTAACAGAAGTGACTGTTGAACTGTCAACGACTGCGGTGGGCTACTCAGTCTTCCAGACCTCCGGTTAAAGAAGGGCGAGGCTTCTGGATGCAGGCTGTCAGAGGCTAGGCGAGTCATTTCCCGACACCAGCTTAAACAGAACTTTCAATAAACCTGCTTAGTAAGACTTTTCAGGTTTAGGGAAGTCCCGACCCGTTGGATGGAGAGCTGGATTGAGCAATCCCCTCAGACATAGGGAAGTAGGAGGGAGGGGTTGGCTCATCGGACAACGAAACAGGTCTGACCGGCATCCTCCCCCACCATCGGAGCCAGCTCACCACCAGGTAGTGGTCAGTGGAAAGCTACGCTTCCCACATCACCCGAGTGTTCAAGACATGCAGCAGATCAGATGACACGACAACGAAATCGATCATCGAACTGCGACCTAGGGTGTCCTGGTGCCAAGAGCACATATGTACACCCTTATGCTTGAACATGGTGTTAGTTATGGACAATCCATGATGAGCACAGAAGTCTAATAACAAAACACCACTCAAGCTCAGAATGGGAGGGCCACTCCTCTCAGCCATACCCCTCCAGGTCTTACTGTCATTGCCAATGTGAGCGTTGAAGTCCCCCAGCAGAACAAGGGAGTCCCCCCGAGGGGCGCTCTCCAACACCCCCTCCAAGGACTCCAAAAAGGGGTGGGTAGTCTGAGCTGCCGTTTGGTGCATAAGCACAAACAACAGTAAGAACCTATCCCTTCACCCGTAGGCGAAGGGAGGCTACCCTCTCGTTCACCGGGGTGAACCTCAGTGCACAGGCAACAAGATGGGGGTTAACAAGTATGCCCATCTCACCAAGGGCAACTTCAGAGTGGAAGAGTGTCCAACCCCTCTCAAGGAGACTGGTTCCAGAGCCAGAGCCGTGCGTCGAGGTAAGCCTGACTATTTCTAGCCGGAACCTCTCTTAGAATTTATTTCTTCTAAATTATTATTTTTAAATATATATTTTGATAAATATTTGTAATCAATAATTATAATCCCTTACACCCCCTTGGACCTGCCGTCTTCCTTCTTCGGAACCAAACAATTGGACTGAGACGTAATTTTTGAGGTGGTCTCGGTCCGCTTCCAAACTCTGGTGCGGTTCGCTTATGGTCTGAATAAGAACCGGCCCCGATCTGAACCAACTGCAGAAAACTTACATCTCTTTGGACTTCACAAGCCACCATAGCCGGTACCAAAGGTGTATGTTGTACTGAAATCTTACCTGATAAGGTACATGTTGCTTAGGGTACATGTGGGACAGGGTACATGCATTCTCTGGCGCCGTTCCAAAAACTATGAATAGAACTTCTTAAAAACTGTGTTGAATGAGCTGCTCTTGACTCTCACAATAATATTGCAGCTGTAATAATGGCAGAAATATGCAGAACAGATTTGCTGCATGCAGCACGTCCACAGTTGTTTTCCTAAATTTCCGGGTCTGTGCTGTGTCCCGCCCCACTGATCGTAACCCGTGTGGCTTTGATTACAAGTAATAGTTTACTTGCAAAAAGTACAATGTGAAAGCAAACCGCACCAAACAAAAAAACATAAAGTCTGCTTTTGGTCCGGACAAAACAAGCTGACTAAAGGACTTTCCTGGTGTGAATACACCCTAAATAGTGTTATTTCATGATGATTTGTCTGTCGTTCTACAGATTGAACTGTTTTGAATGTAAGCAGGCTATCTGCTATCTATGTGAAAAGACCTCTAAGCTTTGAGGCTAGTAGCATTTGTTGTGTTTTAAAGTTATGACAAACTTGCTTTAATGGGAGGTTTTACACATATGGCCATAATGCGCCGCCAGCGCTCTTGTGCACATTATAATGTATTAAACCTGTTAAGTCCTAAGGGTTTAAGAAGCAATATCCGCATGAAATTACAGAACTGAAATATGTCAAGTAAAGCTCCATGGTTATTTTACGTCTAAATGCAAACTTTTGGTACCTGTATAAAGGTAAGTCATAAAAGTTTTTTTTTCAATGGAACCACTGTTGCAACTGTTTCCATGTCTGATCCATTTGTGATTAAACAAAGCAAGTAAATCAAATGCTTTGAGCCTTGCCAAAAATGTCAAATTAATGAACATTGCAAAACACCATGGAAATCCCTTTGAAAACCTAGGAGAAGCCTCAGATTGTATTCATCAACATCTTGACTATAACTGCAGCAAATGTGGACTGAATCAGTTGAACCATATCTGGTCCACAAACGTAGTGGGCAATGTGCCAGACGGAGATGTCATTTTGGCACAATTTAGCCAAATGTGCCAAATGTGTTTTTCACCTCATAAAAAGACATCTGATCAAATAAAAGTGCTGATATTCATCGTAGGACTCCTTTTGCATTTGACATAGTCTTTCGTCATGACATTTATCATCAAAATGTGCCATTGTGCACAGCATAAAATCAGTATAATGAAAAGAAATCAAACTAAATTGTATCCTTTTTTATAATTTTATCATATAATTGAAGGAATTTTATTGAAAAAAGAATAATCCATGACAAACTATGTTAACCAATGTGCAAATAGTATATTCTATGAAAAACTGTTCTCTGAATGTTCTCTGAAAAACTGTTCAATGAATGATACAGCCAGGGTAATCAGCTACTCTGTTTGAAACAAATAAGTATATTGCACTATCACAACCTGTCGTCCCTATTCTTATATGGAAGGGAGGTGCAGCCCATCATCATTTATTTACAGGGGTTGGAAAATGAAACTGAAACACCTGTCATTTTAGTGTGGGAGGTTTCATGGCTAAATTGGACCAGCCTGGTAGCCAGTCTTCATTAAGTGCACATTGTACCAGTAAGAGCAGAGTGTGAAGGTTCAATTAGCAGGGTAAGAGCACAGTTTTGCTCAAAATATTGAAATGCACACAACATTATGGGTGACATACCAGAGTTCAAAAGAGGACAAATTGTTGGTGCACGTTTTGCTGGCGCATCTGTGACCAAGACAGCAAGTCTTTGTGATGTATCAAGAGCCATGGTATCCAGGGTAATGTCAGCATACCACCAAGAAGGACGAACCACATCCAACAGGATTAACTGTGGACGCAAGAGGAAGCTGTCTGAAAGGGATGTTTGGATGCTAACCCGGATTGTATCCAAAAAACATAAAACCACGGCTGCCCAAATCACGGCAGAATTAAATGTGCACCTCAACTCTCCTGTTTCCACCAGAACTGTCCGTCGGGAGCTCCACAGGGTCAATATACACGGCCGGGCTGCTATAGCCAAACCTTTGGTCACTCATGCCAATGCCAAACGTCGGTTTCTATGGTGCAAGGAGCGCAAATCTTGGGCTGTGGACAATGTGAAACATATATTGTTCTCTGATGAGTCCACCTTTACTGTTTTCCCCACATCCGGGAGAGTTACGGTGTGGAGAAGCCCCAAAGAAGTGTACCACCCAGACTGTTGCATGCCCAGAGTGAAGCATGGGGGTGGATCAGTGATGGTTTGGGCTGCCATATCATGGTATTCCCTTGGCCCAATACTTGTGCTAGATGGGCGCATCACTGCCAAGGACTACCGAACCATTCTTGAGGACCATGTGCATCCAATGGTTCAAACATTGTATCCTGAAGGCGGTGCCGTGTATCAGGATGACAATGCACCAATACACACAGCAAGACTGGTGAAAGATTGGTTTGATGAAGATTAAAGTGAAGTTGAACATCTCCCATGGCCTGCACACTCACCAGATCTAAATATTATTGAGAAACGTTTTCCTCCACCAGTATCACGTCGTGACCTGGCCACTATCCTGCAAGAAGAATGGCTTAAAATCCTTCTGACCACTGTGCAGGACTTGTATATGTTATTCCCAAGACGAATTGACGCTGTATTGGCCGGAAAAGGAGGCCCTACACCATACTAATAAATTATTGTGGTCTAAAACCAGGTGTTTCAGTTTCATTGTCCAATCCCTGTATATATACATGGGCTGCACCCCCTTACAACCCCCCTTCCACACACACTTGCACATACTGCTCATTGTCAAGTCAAATTCCTTGTTTGTGGGGGATGGGGGGTGGGGGGAGCTGCAAAAAGAAAGGTGTTTTGAGTCAGCCCTGTCTGACGGACCTTTAAACATGATCTTGGGTGTTTACATTGGATTTGTGACAAACTGATTTGGGGAATTGTTTTATGAACATTAAAGCCTCCTCATGTGAAAGAAAAAAAAACTGTTGTGTCTCACGTGATATTAGAGGTGGAACAAAAAAAGCATGCTTCAGCTTGACCCACCGGTGGTCTTAAGAGGTTAATGATAATGTTACATGTTTGACTTGAACAAGCTATAAGCTTTCCGCTGTTAGCTAAACTGCTAATGGCCAAATGTTTAAATCCATCTCGTCATCATCTTATGAGAGTCCATAGATGTTCCTCTCTGTGATGGCTAGTTAAAACATTAAAATCAATTATCGAAAAGATAAATGATTTCTGATCCAATAAATATTTTCCTAAATATTGTTTACGAGACTAAAGGATGGCAAACCTTGGTTCATATATATATGTATATATAACATATATAATTTCACAGTAAACTGTGATATCATTGCATCGTTCTCCCTTATTCCAGTGTTTTACAGTTCATTAGTTTTCTTTATTTCTTCATTTTGCTCTGTAGTTTTAATTGTTCTAGCATGATAACAAGTTTGTTGCTTGAAATATATTTCACTTGGAATTAAATTGTTTCTGTTAAGAAATTCTTATATTTTGGAAAGAAGTTGTGAATTTATTCCACGTGTGCAGAGTTTGCTGTTCAATAATGCTAGTGCTCAAATTACTCTTTCATCTATTCTCCTACCACCACCACCATATTGGGCTGGTATTCCCAGGACAGCACTTGACATACCAAATGGTTATTTAATTAAATATTAACTAATATAAGCATCCTGATTGCACAACAATCTGTTGTCTCTTTTGGCTGGATTGATAAAAAACAACACTATTGTGAGCTTTTTTGATTATTTGCTCCATTGCAAACAGACAACATGCAGTCCAGGATATCATTTTGTACAGATTTTGAAGTACCCTTAAAAACACTGACCCTCTTAAGGTGCTTTTTCAAAGCTCCATCCAGGTTGGCAACAAAATCCACCATCGCACAAAATATCCCAGGGTTAAGAGAGCTCTCACTCTTACCTTGGCCATTTAAAGCCAACTCAAAGGCAACACAAAGTTTCCCACGGTCTATTATTCTGCACAGTATTTAGTTTTTGTCACCTCTTTATTGTGCCATCTGATGCCAACTCCATATCCCTCATCTAATTGTTAAGCAATGTTAACTCTGCCCAAAATTTTTGACTTCATGTTGTCAAGATGGCTAATGCTACTGGGATTCCTGCATTTTTCCTTGCATTTTTCAGAGAGATGGTTGAGGTCTCAGATCCCCACTGTTGTCCACAAAACCTCAGTGCCAAGTGTGGAAAGCAATAAAAAGCATTTTCTAACATCACATCCAGTTGGCCAAATGTGTTCGGCATAGCATGCAGCCCCGGCTGTAACTCCGTCCACAGTCACTCGCCTTTTAAAGTCTGGTCAGTCAGGTCCAAATTCCTTTATCCATTTTTTTCCTCCAGTCAAAGCCTCATGAATGTATTATTTTTTCAATAAATGGCCAAATTTCTTTCGCTACCACCATTGTCTTCTGTCTTGTTGTCAGACTTCTTCGTTTGCATCCGAATGTGTGACATTCGCACCTTCATCTGTAAGCTGCCAGGAGTGTGATTTTGACTGGCGGGTATCATGAATTAATCAGACTGGATGAAGAATGACACAAAATGTGCTGATTTGCCATGGCACAGAGAGCTGCGCCCTGAGGAAAATCATTAAATAACCAATTAGTTACCAGCACGAAGTCACATGGAAGCCAAAAGTTTAAGAACATACAGACATATACCTGTGCCCCTCAACATTAAAACGTATGTATTTTGTCCCACACATAAAAAATAACCCCAAATAAACCTCAAATGGAATTGAAATGCTGAAAAATAAAATCTCAGACAATTTTTTTTTTTAATGAACTGATGTGATAATTACCATATATTTCATAATTTATGTCCACTGTGCCTATACTTTTTTCCAGCAATTTTGATGGGGGCGGCGTATTTGCACCCCCTTTTAACAAGTCGCCACTGATTTAATGTAGCTGCGAAACACTGACAATAAATGTTGGCTTAGCACAGTTTTTCAACAAATCTATGCCCTACTGCTATTGTATTCTGATTTATAAATGCGAAACATTTTTTTTGGTCTGAAATGTAAGTAGAGGTTAAATATATATAAGGACGAAAAGGATGCCTCTCAGACTCTCTGTTTATGAGCCTTACCTGCAGAGAACAGAAATTTGTTAGCAGCCGTTGAATGTGAGGTCTGTCGTCTGTTTGTGACAGAGGCAGCATGTTTAGGAGGTGATAGAAGAAGGCAGACATAGAATGCATAGAGTGTTAAGGGGCGTCATAATAAGTGAGAGGTGGAAGTGAGAAAAGTGTCAGAGGGTTGAGAGGACTGTGAATGGAAACACTGGCCCTGCTTGTCCTGTCATTTCAGCAGACTCTCTGAGTGCAGCGTTGCTCCGGAAGCCTCGGTTTCCTCTAGCCGCCAGTACAAGACATTCTCTCTGTGGTCGTCACTGCTAAACAGACGCCATCAGTCACACTGGCTCAAAAATCACTCGCTTCCAATCTCACCACTGCTGTGAAGGCAACTGCTCGAGCTTGTCTCACAAATCTGCTCGTCCGTGTGCTCGGCAAGCAAAGACATATATTTACCCATACAACAGCACACACACTCAAACACACACGCAAATTTCTTTTTTCATGCTGCCAAAACCAAAGAAACACCAGTGAATTTGTCACTGTCCTGCTTTTTATATCCTACTCTCTATCTAGCTAGATGCTGGATGCACAGTGACAGAGTCCCACCTCATGTCATTCATGTTTGCTGGGCTTATTGTCTTCATGTGAGCTTAAAGGGCTCACCACACCACATATCCTCGGGAAGGGAAACTTGTCCATGTTATTTTTGGAATATTATGGAAAAAAATCTTCTTTCCACGCAGTCAGAAGGGGGCACATTGTTGTGTGAGATGGATGCTAATATTAATGGCATATGTCAGTTGCTTTATTTACAGTTTAATTGTACTATATTTTTGCGTAAATGTTTTTACTTATGTGGTTGTTTTTCAGGGTTGCTTGTACTTCTTGACTGAGTAAAACACTCCAACAATATTCCAGTCCTATAAAACCTAACTGTCTGTCATTTCTGGTGCTTTCTCATAACAACCCCTACTGGCAAATGCTACGCTTTTTGACAGCTCAGTTCTTCAAGGTAAACTTTGCTGTGGCTGCTGGATAATAACTTCCAGGAAATGTTGATGTCAAAGTCTAGACGTACTGACAAAGGTCACTGTCTAAGGGTGTACAACACTCACGGACTGTGGTTTATATCAGAGAGGAGAGGCGGACACTTCTGAAGAAGGTCATAGACATAATACAGTTTAATTCATGTCAGTTTTAGTAGCAGCAGTTTATAATAAAGGCACTTCCTGTAAGCATGAGGCAAGAGGTCTATTTCAAACAAAATGTTTACAAGCCAACTGAATCCAAATTTCATCTATCCAATTTATTCGAATACATTTAATTCAAATACTTAGATTGAAAACCAATAACATACAGTTCATACCATTTCAGCTCCATTCCAGTAGATTTATTAGACTATACAATCTTAATTAGTTAAAAGTGGTCTATCTGAGGAAACCAGCAGAATTGATGCAACCGTCCATCCTGAGCAGGTGGCACCCTTAACTTTCAACTGTTTATGCAGTTTATTCATTTTCTTTGGATTAGATAAATCCCAGTTTATGTTGTTCTGCACTGAATTTTGCCAATCTCACCTACTTTAGACACAGACATCAGACAAAGCTTATTTCCACCAATAGATAGCAGTAGTGGTTTGGATTTCAAAGTGACTGATGCTCTTAGGCATTTTACATCAAAAGCAGCAATCTCTGTTTTGTGTAACAGGTGAGTTTTGTGTAACAGGTGAGACACAGACTATGTGTCTTTCTATGTCCAAGGTGACCTTGTTGCTTGAGTTTATCAGCTGATTTTGGTGAGCCTTTGATGCTAAGTCACTTCTGCTCCCTGTGTGCTTAGTAGGATGGTGACGTTACTTTCATATGATCACTGTCCCATTTTGTGTTGTGGGATCTTTGACTTCAACAGTATATTGTTGTATTTTATGTCTGAAACTGCTAATGTATTGTTAGTTGAGTTCTAGTATCTGGCATTTAGTGTTAGTTAGTGAAAATGGCCACAGGTGGGCTAAATAAGCCCACCGGTTACTTAGTGATGAGAAGCTCAGTCAGCAATGTGATGTATTGCACCACTGCTCATTTAAAGCTCTGTTTTGTGCTACAGAGGAAAGTAACCACTTATGGCACCAGAATCAAAGTTGTTTTTATTTCTTGTGTAACACAACCATATGTCAACAGTAGAAAGGAACAACTCCCTTTTTAACAGTAAAAGCCCTCCAGCAGAACCAGGCTGAGTATGATCGGCTACTCTGCCTCCTTCAGCTACTGGCTGAAGAAGGCAAACACCTGAAGAAACACCAGAGGATGTGGGAAAATGACATCACTTCAAGATGTTAAAATTTATGATGCCTATTAATCCTAAGTGATAGTTCATGTTGACAGTGAGATGACATATATCTCACCATAGGAAGTGTTGTGAACAGCTGATTAAATCACTAATAGCCCCTGTGCCTAGATTATGATGAGTGTTTTTTCTCTGCACTGGTTATGTGATATTTGCAAGCCTGCTAATTAAAAAAACAGCACTTTGGGACACAGAGAATGTTAGTATATAAGTGACAATGACAAAACCTTGAAAAGTGTTTCCCTCAAACGTATTTTCACAAAATACCAATTTCCAACTGGGTTATGTGATCAGTTTCTCAGCTGTAACTTCTTGTGCTGCAGCAGTGTCTCTGCATCTTGTTCAGTGTGAGAGAGATGCCACAGCAATAAAACAATAACCGATTGCTCTTTTACAGCTTTTATACTCTAGAACATGTAAATTCCCTGCAAAGTCTACCCCCAAAAAGGAAAGTAGCAGCAACAATTTTGAAGCAAAAAATTAGAGAGGAGACAGAGCTCTATTCAAGGTTACAATCCAGTGTTTATTATTTAAGGAGTGTTAACATCCTGACATGAAACTAAGATCACTTTAAAGTCAGGGGAATTTTGTAGCATTCACAGATTTTAATAATTAAAGCAAGATTGATTTGTTGCTGCTGAGCATTAACCACCCATGAATACACACGCGCACACACACAAATGCAGAAACTGCATGTCCTGTATTTTTATCTTAAAATCTAGGGGTTTGGGGTTGATTTTATGTGTTGCTAAACGCTAAAATATTATTTGGCTGGAAGAGTTACTTCCTCTGTCTCCAAAGATGGCTGTAAGCAAACATCACTGATTTAAAATCTCCTACAGTTAAATGTAAGAGAATACATTAGTTGTAGACAAGTTTTAACTGATCAGAATCAGTATCAGCATTATTGCCAAGTTTGTACAGACAAAACAAAGAATTTGGCTCCGGTACATTTTTTTTTGTATATATAGTGTGATGTTATTTCTGCAGTTTGTTAAGTTGTTAGTATCTCATATTGACTGACATATACTGGAGAGGATCTCTGATTAAATAAACCTAGTTAGAGCTTTAATCCAGGTTAGTTTTGTGTCTGCAGACTTTAGCCAGTTTTTCTTTTTGTATACATAGTTCTGTTAGCTCTCCAAACTAACCCATGAGATGCTGGTTTGAAAACCTGCTGCAATTTACGTTTTACTCCCATTCATCTTTCAACTTCCCCTGGATCTTTATTGGAGAAAATGAGTGCCATCGTCAGATCTCATGATTTCAGGCACTCCCATGGTGTGATTTCCTGGTCTTTCCCTTTTTAGAAGGAACCTTTTCCTTCAGTTTTGTGTTCTGCTCCCATGTTAGTAAAATCAATCATTATTTGCTTCCATGGAGCACTATGGACTGGAACGCTGCCCAGATCCTGCTTTGAATGAAGCCTTTTGATTAAACTGATTGCAGATTTCAGATGGTTGCACAAAATATGTTGTGACATTTTCAAATTATCCTTCAACTTATAACTTTTGAGAAATGGGACCTGTTGCTTTGAACCAGCACAGAGACTTCTGCTGTTTTCTTACTTCCCCCTGTTGAGAGAGAAAAGGTTATCATATCTAAGGTTCTACTTCTAGAGAATCACATAAACTTCTGGTGGGCCGGTTTTGGCCCGCGGGCCTTGAGTTTGCCACATGCAGGGTAGAGTTACAATCTTTATCAGAGCTCTCAGCAGAGACAGGCTTCTGATGTGTGCAGAAGTGTTATCTTTGTTTTCAGGCAGCTGGATGTCTGTGTCAAGTCTAATGCTGCAGTCATTTCACAGAGCTGAGCAGAGAATTTAACTTCTCTCAAAAGAGCAAAAATCAAAAATGCACACAATCTGGGTCAAATATGGAATTATTTCCCTGTAAAATGAATCTTCTGCATGTGCTTTTCAACTGGCCTCAGCATTATGGCTATGTTATTTAAAGGCTGCTCTTGCTGTTCTCTCTGTTCTTTAATTTTCAGTCTAGTCTGACACCATGCTTGAGTAGACTAGGTTTGTTTCGTGAGTTTTAACAGAAAGCAGGGGAGGCGCACACTGAGTTATAAACTATTTTCTTCGCCTGTTAATGAATCGCAGTGCCACGGCTGCTGTAAGACAGGGTGGGAGAAAAATGATTTACCTATAAAATCTCCATGAATTTCCAAAACATTCCCACAACCTGCATGTATTTGCACCAGCTGTTAAGAGTCCAATTGTTGTTTTGTGGTTTCAGCTGGATTTATGATTCGCTGTTTGCTGTCTTTCAGCAGTGCCCCAAAGGACACTGGTGGATAAAGGCTTTTACTCTCATTCATACTCACTCAGTTTCTCATGGGGCCACCCCCATGACTTGCTTTTTATTCACAACACTCAGTTCTAGCCAACTGGGACGTATGACATGCTATGTTCCGAGCTCCCGGTCCAATTCAAAGCTCTCTAATTGGCTTCCAAGACACCAGAACACATTCACTCCACCTGAGGATGGATTCAGCGTGCAGTCCTTGTTATCACCGCTAGGTTTCCAGACTACACACTTCCTCAATCCACTGATCTCTTTCACACAGTACAACAAGTTAGGTAAAAACATTAATCATCATTTACAATACTACTGTTTACCGAGGCGAGCCTGTAAAAACAGGTGGGGACTTATTTTGTATAACTTCGTACGCAAGTTTCCCGGAGTGTCAAGATCATTGAGTCATCTTCTCACCTTTAACCCAAAAATCATATTTATATTGTAACCCAGTTAGTTGCTAATTTATTGTCTTTTAACTTGTTGCCAAAGTTAGATTTGTTCAAACCTTAATTTTCCATAAACATTTTTGAAATCATCCCCAGAACAAAGTATTCGCATCATTTACCATGAAGGTGTCCAGTGTTTTGGACACCTACTTTTCAAGCACGTTGATAATTTGATTATATCTACCTAAATTAGACCTTTAGGGTCCTTCCCCGTAACCTCTACCCCCAATAGTAGATAAAAGTAATTTGCATATTCTGTACACCCTTAATTATACCATTATTTAGTTATTCATTCTTGTTAAACATTTGATCACTATAACCAGTCATTTTTCCCCAATATATCCATTTCCATTTTTCCATCCTATGATTATTATTATTATTTCTTTTTGTTTTCTCTGAAGTCTAAAGGTTAGTCAGACAAACATTTGAGACAAACATTGAAACAGAAATTTAGACAAACACTTAAGACACACAACACATGCCGGCTTCAGCCTCCCCTCTTAAAGAAGTTTGGGCGGCCAAATCTTTTACCATGAAGTTATTCAACCAGAACCCTATGGCAGAATGACAGGTTCTATTTGGTTCTGTTCCCATCCCCAAAAGAGTTTTAGGTTATTCCTAACAATATTCATAATCACAACAGCATGGTGTTGTTCTGGAACTCTGACTGTCAAGTGTTCATTAGAGAAACAGCCTGGTGGAAGAAACTGTCTCTGTGCTGGCTGCTTTTAGCAGACAGCACTCTGTAGTGCCAACCTGAAGGCAAAAGTCAAAACAGTTTGTGTGCAGGGTGTGTGAAGTCTGCAGAGATTTTAGCTGGCCTTTTCCTTGTCCTATACCTGTATAAGTTATGGATAGAGGGAAGGTCAGCCCTAAAGATTTTCTCTGCAGACCTGATTGTTCGTTGCAGTCTGGACCTGTCCTGTTTTGTGGATGAGACAAACCACAATGAGATAAATGAAGAGAGAACAGACTGATGGTAGTGTAGAAGAAGACCAGCAGCTCCTGTGGAAGGTTGTACTTCTTGAGTTGCCTCAGGAAGTACAGTCTCTGCTGGGCCTTCTTCCAAACATTGTCTATGTGTGAGGACCATCTCAGGTTTTGAGAAATGGTGGTTCCTAGGAATCGGAAGGGGTCCACAGCAGACGCAGTGTTGTTGAGGATGGTGAGGGGGTATGTGGGGGTGATGTTCTCCGAAAGTCCACCATCATCTCCACAGCAGCCGCAGCTGATGGTTTTTGTGCAGGAGAAGATCCTCTCCAGCATTACCTGCTGCTGCCGGTCCTTCAGGAAGCTGATCCACTCACAGACATTGAACTGGTTGAACTTCTGGTGGAGAATGTCTGGGTTGATAGTGTTGAAGGCAGAGCTGAAGTCCATAAACAGGATCCTGGCATACATACCTGGGTGGTCGAGGTGTTGCAGGATGAAGTGTAGTCCCAAGTTGACTGCATCATCTGCAGACCTGTTTGCCCGGTAGGCAAACTGCAGGGCGTCCAGCAGGGGGCCTGTGATGTCCTTCAGATGCTTCAACACCAGTCGCTCAAAGGATTTTATGACCACAGACGTCAGGGCAACAGGCCGTTAGTCATTTAATCCTGTGATGGTGGGTTTCATGGGTACTGGGATGATAGTGGAGCGTTTGAAGCAGAAGGGGACCTCACACAGCTCCAGTGATTTGTCTAAGATCTCAGGGAAGAGGGGGGTCAGTTGGTCGGCGCAGGCTCTCAGGCATGATGGGGAGACATTATCAAGTCCTGTGGCCTTCTTTGTTTTCAGGTGCGGAAAGATCCTATTTACATCTGTAGTCCATCTGTAGTCCGGTAATTTGTTTCTATCCTTGTAAAAGCCCTTTTTTTACTACAGTAAGTAAAGCTAAAACTGCAAAATTATGAGGTGCAATAAATGCTGAGAATTAACTATTTAATTTCCATACACGTTTTACAAGTTTAATAATTATATGTCCAACTGTAATGAAGAATTCTTGCATATTTTCAGTACTTTTCCGTGCTTTTTCCAAATATCATGTAAGTTTTCCAAGCATTATGGGCATTTTACTATAATTTTAACCTGATATTTTTGTACAGAATTTGGAGTTTATTATTGTGTACTCCACACCATGAAAAAATATATGCATCTGCTTTAGAATGACACCAGTTAAGCTTCTGTGATCATGCTTGTCTGTAAGTTCTGTCAGTAACTCTGACCTAGGATTATACTGATGTTGAAAACTCATTGTTTAAAGAGGAATGAACTAAAAGACTGGCAATATCTTTCATGAAATTAATCTGAACATTTATTTTCTTTTCTGGCTATTTATTGTTTTAAAAATTCATACTTCCAATGTTTTTGGAAGATGAACAATGAAAGACAGAGATGAGTCTAAAAAGCTGCTCCAGACCTACAAAATGTCAAATGCAGTTCCCTAGATTTTAATGTTTCAAGACTGTGTAGGAACCCTTCTTTAGAAAATAAATATATTATTGAAAAGCTTAGAATAACAAGCACATTGTGTTGTGGCTGAAAATAAAATCTAACATCTGCCCTTGGTACAGAGCAAAGTTAAGGGTTTTGTTGGCAGCTTATCACACTTTGTCATTGAAGTTGCACAAATTTTTGATTCCCTTACATGGTCTACTGCCATGTTTCCAAACTACAAAAAGACATCCTCTGTGAAAATGTTCTATATAATAAAATTATGATAAAATTATGCTACCTTCATGTGTGTCTAAGAAGGCAACATTAAGATGTATTGCTGTTGTATCAACCTTCCAGACCACTCTGGTCTTCTGGTTCAACTCTAATTTGCACCCCCAGAATTAAAACCAAACATGGAAAAGCAGCATTCACTTTGTCATATTCGAGGGTTTTGAGGTTGGACCAAAGTGCAGAACATGGTGAGGAGGCCGCATGGTGAGTAGATGAAGTTTTATTGTAGGAGATGCACAACAGACTTACAGGGAGGCAGGCAGAGTACTGAGTAAAGGCAGGTAATCCACAGAGAACAGGTTCAGGAGGCAAAACAGAAAACAAACCACTAGGAAGAACTCGGGAAGATAACAGGGTAGTTGATGAGGTACTGAGCAAAAAGAGACTAGACTTAATAACAAAACTCAGGGAAACAGATCTAAAGGTAAATATAAACAAACATATGAAACCAAGGATCTAGGAAGAAACAAGAAAAGTAAACTAAAGACCTGGAGGAACAGAAAACACCTGACTTAGCAAAAGTAAACAAATACAAAACACTAAATAGCAGATCATGACAGCCATCTGTTTAGAGTTGCTTTTATTTGTTCTATTCAAACTATTAACTAAAACATCATTAATTTCAGCCTGTAGTCCAAATTTTCTAAAGATTTCTTACTTTCTTTATTATGTCACTGCAATATACGCTTTTTGTGTTTTTTGGCACTGCAATTTCTTTTTTCATCATGTAAAGCACTTTGAATTTTCTTGTTGATGAAATGTGCCATACGAATAAACTTGCATTGCCTTGCCTTACCTTATTTGAACAGTCAAATCAGTTAATCAATGAAGCATTAAGTGTTGAATGAACCGACCTTATTCTGAAATTAAAAAACCCATCTGAATTGAAAATGTTTTTGCTCAATAAAAATAATAATATACAAACAAGTAAAACTAATGAGCTTCCATTCTGATTTCATGTCATGTCACTCACAAGTGCTCATAAAGCAACCAAGCTTATTTAGCCCACCTGTGAACAC
The DNA here is from genome assembly GCA_036173005.1 of Crenichthys baileyi. Taxonomy (NCBI): domain Eukaryota; kingdom Metazoa; phylum Chordata; class Actinopteri; order Cyprinodontiformes; family Goodeidae; genus Crenichthys; species Crenichthys baileyi. The sequence goes on from JAHHUM010001545.1 coordinate 227,006, forward strand.
CAATCTTGCTCATGGCACTCACCTGCGACACATGCTATTTAGGCTGTTTCCAGCCACAGATGCCAGATTATCAAAAGTCATTGTGAGAGTAAATGTCTAGTGTTCTTCCTATGCACGTTCTTGATCTCCCATTCTCAACCTTGTTGTTGCCTCTGGGATTTCTGCTCCTTGTCTTGCCCCTCCTGGATATCCCTTTGCTTGCCAATTTTCAACTCTGGATCTGATTACCAACTTTCGCCTTTTTACCCGTTTCCTTCTGGTTTGTTCAGTTATCTACCTTCAAGATTGGGTCTAGGTCCCCCGTGAATTGTCTGTGCACCGAACTCATTCAACAGTCAAGTTGGCACTGTCAAGTATTTTTATTCACTTCAGTTCTACCTTGTATTAAAGACCTGGGACCAAGACTATCAAGCCACAGTCCAAAATGTGTTTTGTCTTTATGGAATACCCTCTGACATTGGGCTTTCAGTTCATCTTGCAGTTTTGGAGGGGGTTTTGTGGCATTCAGGTTAGCCTATCTTCTTGTTTTCACCCACAGACTGATGGTCAGACAGAGAGGATGAATCATGAGGTGGAAACTAAGCTTCACACCTTTGTGAAGTCAAAACAACCAAGTAGTCACAAAATCTGCCATGGGTTGAGCATGCCATCAACTCCATTCCATCCATTCCATCTATTCTCTGGTTTACTGAATCTGTGGATTCAATAATGGATCCACAGATTCATTCTGTGGATTGTTTGTGTGCTGACCTCGAATCGGAAAAGGATCACCTGCCTGAGATTTCCCCCACCTGCTGTGACATCATCTGCCTGACGGACTTTCCCCGAGGCTTCCCCTTGGCTCTGCTGACAGGAGAGATTCACCTAATGGGGACCAGGAAACCCGTGACACTGTTTTGCAGTTGCTCCTGAGTGCATCTTCTGGCATTCTGGAACTTCCACCACCTCCTGTTTTGCAATAAAATTCTTTAGTTGTGTTCTCTGTGATTTGTTGTAATTTCAGGTTCACTAAGTTAGACCTTACAAAAACCCTAAACGGAAACGCTGTACCTATGCAATGACAGGATAAGTCTGTTAAATTATGTGGAATTGTTTTGGAATGATTTTAAATAAATACAAAGTTTTTCTTCTGAGGGATCAGTTTAATCCTAATATGGAACATTTCTTTCATGATTGGGTGGTCTGTTTCAGGACGACACCATCCACAAGACACATGTGATAACAGCATGGTTTGATGAGCATGAAAATTATGTAAATCATATGATGTCTCTGCAGTCACCAGATCTCAACCCAGCTGGAAGATTTGTGACTGCTGGGTTGGAAAACACTTTTCACCAGCGGGGACTTCTCTAATCAATGTTGGGGCACACTGAAACTCCTCTGGAGGCTCACTGAGAAACCTAATGTTGTTTTTGCCCATAATTTGTCACCAGTTTGTATTTATTGATACATTTTCAATCTCTTAATCAATAGTTATTGTTAATAAATAAAACATACTGAAGTTTTATATCAATAAAGCAATCCCTAAATTATTGTCTTTGGCTCATAATGCTGTTTTATACCTTTCATTTTCCTCTTCCTACCTCTGGTGTATAGACTGCAAATTATGTTTTTCACACATAATACCAGTCTCAGAGCCTGCAGGGTATGAATATGGCTATAGAAGGCTTTATCACAACTTTGCCTGTTGAACTTATCTCTCCTTCTCTCCCTCTCAGCTGTTATTATTTATTCAGTTTGTTTGGCGGGACTCAGTAGCCGCTCCAGCCCCGGCCTGGCAGACCTATCGAACTGTGGCATAATAGATGTAATACATCAATGCGTTTGAGCTGAGAGCCTTTAATTAGGCCTTCCTTCTCGTTTCATCAATCCCCCCCTTGCCCTCCCGGGATTTAGGGGAGGGGTGGGGGTAATAGAGAGAGGCCTCCTGCACTGCATGTGAATCACTGAACCTCCACCTCCCTAGCTCATTCCTCCACTTTCTTAGTGGGCTCTTTGTCCCTGAAAAATTAACGTTCCCCAGTCGGCTGTCCTCTTCCACAGCCGGCCAACTGCCACCCATGTCTGCAGGGTCACGCAGCATAAAATGGTAATCTTCACCAGAATGTCAATAATTAAAAACATGTCGCCCTTCAGGATTTAAAAAGAAGTTGGTTTCCTTGAGAAAAGCAGCAGGGGTGTTCAATCATGCAAGAAGTGATTCTAAGAGTGAAGCTTAACTTCAATCAGTGCCTGTATACTTGCATGCAAGTGTTTGGGTGTTGGTGCACAGGCACGACCTTGCTCCACAGGTGCTCTTAAATAAATGGCAAGATTGGCCCAGTGCTAACCAGCAGCATAACTAAAAACACAGACCAGTCTCCTGCTTATTTTGCCTTTTTTAACCATTTTAGGCTGTTCACATTTCACTGGAATCATTTGAAGAAGTTAAAATCCAGGCAGACCAGACTTTAAACTGTGCAGCATAGGTACTCAGGGCAGTTGCTGATCTGACTAAGTGTAAAGTGAGGGCAACAGCTATTCAGTTTTCATTGGTGTGTGCTACAGTTCTTATTGAACATTTTCCAGATGATATTGATTGCTTTGGTTTCATTGGAATGCATAGCTAGATTGAAAATTTCACCATCTAGTATGAAAGGCAGTGCTACAGATATTTGTCTTATATATAGCCTATCAGCCTTTCGTTTTAATGACATTGGAAGACATTATGTCTTCAAACATACTGCTCTCACATCACTTTTATAACTTTTTTATTTTATTACTACATAAGACAGACTGCTACACATTTTGTGAGAATATTTAAAAATTCAACTTCGTGAATATGGAAGCTCTCACACCCAATGTGAAGATTACATGTTTACCATTGATACAAAATCAATGCAACTGCAACTCAAACAACAATGACGTGATATACCAATACATGTTATCACTCTATGCTATCCAGATGGTTCACTCACCAGGGACAGCTGGATTCTTCAAACTTTTTTTTACTGAATTTTAAGGGTTTCCTTACCATCCGATTAATTTCACCAATATCTGACCATTTGGAGGCACTGATAGAGCATTAAAATATAATTTTTGGAATTTCAGTTGATTCTTATAAATAAAAAGAGGCTGTGACGTGGAGAGTAATGTACCCAGTCAGAACGCACCAAAACACTGTGAATTTTACCCCATTTATCGTCAGTAGGCACAGACTATGCTGAATAATAACAAATCAGAAGGGACACAAATACTTCAAAAACATTGCAGGATTTGATGTCCCAAATGAATCCCCTTCAATTCCTAATGTTTAGACCCAGTTGTATGGGGCAAATTTATGTGCTCTTGATCTTTGGCAGTAACTTTCCCCCATACAGTTGACAGGGGTTTTTCAAAATACCAGCATCCTTTGTAAGATAGGAAACAATGTGACAGATTTAACAACACAGCATTAAGAAAATGTAACTGTTTCAAAGATAGTTCAAAGTGTAAAAGTCTTAAAAAGGCTGGAAATATTAAAATATGACTGTGTAACAATTTTTGTTAAATCAACACTTTTCCTATAAAAAGGTCTCAAATGTGCCTTTTTCATTAATGCCACAAAGTGTCTGCAATAGGCATGTAAAAACTTTTTAAAATTATTGTCAGCAAATCACAGTTTTAAAATATTCTAAGATTTCTTACAATGTGTTATCCAAAAAAAATATCCAAAAATTGTTGTTGTAGGCAATAGGGAGCAAACATGTATCAATATAACTATTATTATTCTAATCCTTATTACCATAATTTTCTATTACCATTAGTAGTTGTAGTAGTAGTAGAAGTAGTGGTAGTAAATTTGACAACAGCCCAATATTAAATTATGTCACCAAGAACGCAGTGTGCACACCAAACACACAATGCATCCAGCATTCAGACTGTTGTTTTTTTGCAAGCAAAGAAGATATTGTTAGCAGTTTATATAGAATTATTGTAATGGTTTGCAAGACATTCTGCCTCTGTTCATCTGCTTTATTGACACTATTAACAAAGTAAAAGATCATCAAACTGTTTCTGGCAAGACTCTCACATTGTTTTGGCTTTCCTGCCAAGTAAGCACACCCTTAGCTACAAGAATGGTAGTCCATGTAATCCCAAAAGTTATAAACAAGCTAAAAATTAGACCATTCTAAATATTTACAATTGGCCAACGTAAAGTCATTTTACTTTCCATTGCTGTTCAAGTCCAAATTTTTGCTATATATAAAACAGGGTGCTCTCTGCGGTAGTTAATAAGTCCTTGTTTAACTGAACATTGGCGACTCTGTGATTATAATTTTTAGTTTTTTATAGCTCAGTTAACATATACAGCTTTAGTGGCAATTTAATTTTGAAACAGTATAACTAAATGTAGGAAGTCCTATCACTGTAGTAATTTAAACACCTAATCATTTCATCACAAGTCTGCATGAATGTGCAGTTTGACTCCCAGAATTTGACTTAAAAAACCAGAGTTTCTAATGTTGCTTTGGTCAGGGGTAGGTAAACCTATGTCTATGGGAATTAAACATATATATGTTCAGTAAATGTTACATGTAGTTACATTTCTAAGAATATTTGCCTCAGACCATAAGGAATCTTCAGCAAAGGCTAACATGGACGCCTTGCATCTGTCTAATGCCAAAGGATAAACTGAACTTAATGACTCGTCAGTGTGAGAACAGCATTTTACCATCAGCTCTAGCAGGTAGGGCTACACACAGTGGTTCATAAAGAGGTGGCTAATTTGTCATTCATTTAAACATGTAAAGATAATTTCTAATTTAACAGACAGTTTTACACACAATGTGATCTGCATGGTCCCTTTTCCACCCCTGTCACACTACTGTGGGTCTGCCTTTCATTTCATTGGTGAATAAAGACATGATACCAATAAAATGTCGATCAGACGTAACCTTGTCTACATATTTAAAACAGGTCACTCTTGAAAATGGAACCTACATGTCTTAATTAGATTCATCTGTACAAATAAAGACTGGGTATATAAAGTTAAATAAAATAGTGCCCCATCCGGTCTCTGTACAAGCGGAGCAGGAATTTGGTCTGCATGGCCGCCACTAAGTCAGACCTGTTCCCGGTGCATGTTGGACTCTGGTAGGACTGCCCTTTTGTCACTTGTCCTGTTCATAACTTTTATGGACAGGATTTCTAGGTGCAGCCAAGGGCCGAAGGGGGTCTGGTTTGGAGACCAGTGGATTTCATCTCTTCTTTTGCAGATGACTTGGTCCTGCTGGCCCCCTCTAGCCAAGATCTACAGCATGCACTGGGGCAGTTCATAGCCGAGTGTGAAGCGGCTGGGATGAAGATCAGCTCCTCCAAGTCCGAGGCCATGGTTCTCAATCAGAAAAGAGTGGCTTATCCTCTTCAGATTTAAGGGGAGTTCCTGCCTCAAGTGGAGGAGTTCAAGTATCTTGGGGTCTTGTTCACGAGTGAGGGGAGAATGGAGCGGGAGATCGAGAGATGGATCAATGCGGCTGCTGCAATAATGGGGACGCTGTGCCGGTCCGTTGTGGTGAAGAGAGAGCTGAGCTGAAAAGCGAAACTCTCAATTTTCCGGTCGGTCTACATTCCTACCCTCGCCTATGGCCATGAACTTTGGGTCATGACCGAAAGAACGAGATCCCGGATACAAGCGGCTGAAATGAGCTTCCTCCTTAGGGTGGGCGGGCATTCCCTTAGAAATAGGGTGAGGAGCTTGGCTATCGGAGTAGAGCCTCCACATAGAGAGGAGCCAGTTGAGGTGGCTCGGGCATCTATACTGGATGCCTCCTGGACGCCTCCCTCAGGAGTTGTTCCAGGCTCGCCCACCAGGAGGAGGCCCAGGACATGGCCCAGGACACACAGGAGGGACTATGTCTTGCGGCTGGTCTGGGAACGCCTTAGGCTCCCCCCTGGAGGAGCTGGAGGAGGTGTCTGGGGAGAGGGAAGAGGGACCATAAAGTAAACCATGAAGGCATCAAAACTGGACCGCAGAGTGATGGCAAAAGGGCCAACAAGTGCTAAGCATCTCTGGGAACTCCTTCAAGACTGTTGGAAAACCATTTCAGGTGACTACCTCTTGAAGCTCATCAACAGAATGCCAAGAGTGTGCGTAGCAGTACTCAAAGCAAAGGTGGCTACTTTGAAGAACCTAGAATATAAGAAATATTTTCAGTTGTTTCACAATTTTTTGTTCAGTATATAATTCCACATGTGTTAATTCATAGTTTTGATGCCTTCAATAAGGACAACTCTTTGAATGAGAAGGTGTGTCCAAACTTTTGGTCTGTACTGTATATACAGGGGTTGGACAATGAAACTGGAACACCTGGTTTTAGACCACAATAAGTTATTAGTATGGTGTAGGGCCTCCTTTTGCGGCTAATACAGCGTCAATTCGTCTTGGGAATGACATAATCAAGTCCTGCACAGTGGTCAGAGGGATTTTAAGCCATTTTCTTCCCAGGATAGTGGCCAGGTCACTACGTGATATGGTGGGGAAAACGTTTCCTGACTCGGTCCTCCAAAACACCCCAAAGTGGCTCAATAATATTTAGATCTGGGGGACTGTGCAGGCCATGGGAGATGTTCAACTTCACTTTCATGTCATCAAACCAATCGTTCACCAGTCTTGCTGTGTGTATTGGTGCATTGTCATCCTGATACCCGGCCCAACCGCCTTCAGGATGCACATGGTCCTCAAGAATGGTTCGGTAGTCCTTGGCAGTGACGCGCCCATCTAGCACAAGTATTGGGCCCAAAGGGAATACCATGATATGGGCAGCCCAAACCATCACTGATCCACCCCCATTCTTCACTCTGGGCATGCAACAGTCTGGGTGGTACGCTTCTTTGGGGCGTCTCCCCCAACCGTAACTCTCCCTGATGGGGGGAAAACAGTAAAGGTGGACTCACCAAAGAGAACAATACATTTTTCCACGTTGTCCACAGCCCAAGATTTGCGCTCCTTGCACCATTGAAACCGATGTATGGCATTGGCATGATTGACCAAAGTTTGGCTATAGCAGCCCGGCCTGTGTATATTGACCCTGTGGAGCTCCCGACGGACAGTTCTGGTGGAAACAGGAGAGTTCAGGTGCACATTTAATTCTGCCGTGATTTGGGCAGCCGTGGTTTTTATTTTTTTTTTGGATACAATCCGGGTTAGCACCCGAACATCCCCTTCAGACAGCTTCCTCTTGCGTCCACAGTTAATCCTGTTGGATGTGGTTCGTCCTTCTTGGTGGTATGCTGACATTACCCTGGATACCGTGGCTCTTGATACATCACAAAGACTTGCTGTCTTGGTCACAGATGCGCCAGCAAGACATGCACCAACAATTTGTCCTCTTTTGAACTCTGGTATGTCACCCATAATGCTGTGTGCAGTTCAATATTTTGAGCAAAACTGTGCTCTTACGATGCTAATTGAACCTTCACACTCTGCTCTTACTGGTGCAATGTGCAATCAATGAAGACTGGCTACCAGGCTGGTCCAATTTAGCCATGAAACCTCCCACACTAAAATGACAGGTGTTTCAGTTTCATTGTCCAACCCCTGTATATATACACACATACATGAATTTATTTATCAAGCGGGGCAATATAGCGAAGGCCATTATGCTCCACTTGTGAAAGTAATCTTGTTGGGTTTTTCTTGGCACTCACACGAGAGTTCTGGGTCCTACTCTGCTGGACACGACGCATCTCTATAAAAAAAGATAACTTTTTTCAATGTATAATTGAAAGAAAGTAGGGATTTCATCATCTACAGTCCATAATATCATCAAAAGATTCAGAGAAGCAGGAGAAATCTCTACATGTAAGCAGCAAGGCCAAAAACCAACATTGAATGCCCATCTCTCTAAGGAGGCACTCCATTAAAAACTGAAATCATTCTGTAAGTGATATAACCACGTGTGCTCAGAGACACTTTAGAAAACAATTGTCAGTTAACACAGTTCATCGCTACATCTACAAGTGCAAGTTAAAATTCTACCATGCAATGCGAAAGCCATATATCAACAACATCCAGAAATGCAGCCAGCTTCTCTGGGCCGGAGCTCATCTGAGATGGACAGACGCAAAGTGGAAAAGTGTGCTGTGAACTGGCGAGTCCATGTTTCAAATTGTTATTGGAAATCATGGACGTTGTATCCTCAGGGCTAAAGAGGACATGAACTATCCGGATTATTATCAGTGCAAAGTTGAAAAGCCAGCATCTGTGATGGTATGGGGGTGTGTTAGTGCCCATGGCATGGGTAACTTGCAAATCTGTGAAGGCACCATTAATGCTGAAAGGCAGCATATGTTTTGGAACAACATATGCTGCCATTCAAGCAATGTTTTTTTAGGGACATCCATACTTATTTCAGCAAGACAATGCCAGGCGACATTCTGCACATTTTACAACAGAGTGGCTTCGTAGTAAGAGTGCCAATACGAGACTGGCATTATTAAAATACGACAACGGAGACCCCAGGCTGTTGAGCAACTGTACATTAAGTTGTACATCAATCAAGAATGGGAAAGATTTCCACCACCAAATGTTCAACAAATATTTTCCTCAATTCTCAAACACTTCTTGAGTGTTGTTGAAAGGAAAGGTTATGAACTGTATTGTATGATTGTGCCGCTCAATGATGCAGCAGGTTGAAGTGACTCTGTTTATTTTCATTCTGATAAATTTTTTTTAAGAACCACCATAGCAACTAGATGTTTTTTACAACCGGGAGCAGCTGATTAATATCTCAAAAGTTCAAATAATACTTCAACTACAACCCCAAATCCCCGATGAGTTGAAAAGGAGACGTCGTGGATGGAAGTTCAAACCATCTCTTCCATCGATTTTGATGGGCAGTGTGAGATTGTTGGGAAGCAAGTTGGATGAACTCCAAGCCCTACAAAGGACCCAGCCAGAGTATTGGGAATGCAGTATTATGTGTTTCACTGAGATGTGGCTGCAGGATCATCATTCCCTGACTTTAGCGTCTCTTTGCCAGGTTTTCTGACTATACGAGCAGACAGAGATTTAAAGAGGAGCGGCAAACGCAAAGGAGGTGGACTGGCAGTACTTGTGAACAACAGATGGTGTGATCCAGGACATATTACTGTGAAGTGTCATCTCTACAGCCCCGATTATGAACTGTTAGCGGGAAGTTTTCCTCCATATTATTTACCCAGAGTTCACCAGTGTTATGTTGGCAACAGTTTTCGTTCCACCTTTAGTTGTTGTCACACTCCATGTGACGTCATCAGTGCGGTTTAGCTAAGCTACAGACACAACACCCCAATGCGTTTGTGGCAATATCTGGTGATTTTAACCATGCTTCACTCTGCTACAATTACAATTCAATTACAATTCAACAGTTTGTCGGCTGCTCTACCAGAGAAAGCAAAATGTTGTATTTGTTTTATGCAAATGTAAAGGACTCATACATGTCTAAAGCAAGACCTCCTCTAGGCAAATCAGATCACAATCTTGTTTTATTCTGCTCAAAACATAAGTCCCTTGTTCAGAGGCAACCTGTAGTAAAGACAACTGTGAGAAGATTGTCACAGGAAGCTGAAGAAGCCCTGCAAGGTTGCTTTGAGGCTACAGACTGGGACGCACTGTGCCAGCTACATGGAGGATATCAATGCCATGATTGAGTGTGCAACCAACTATATAAACCTCTGTGTGGAGAATACAATCCCCACTAGAACGGTGAGATGCTACCCTAATAACAAACCCTGGATCACCAGTGACCTGAAGGACCTGCTTAACAAGAAAAGAAAATAGCCTTCAGAGAGGGAGACAAGGAATTATTGAGTATGGGAGAAGAAGTGGAGGCAGTGCAGGAGTAAAAAAACCTCAGTGTTCACCTGGACAACAAACTGGAGTGGAGATGCAACTGTGAAGCTACAAGAAGGGACAGAGTAGACAGTACTTCTTGAGGAAGCTTAGGACCTTCGGTGTTTGCAACAAGATGGTGCATGTCTTCTGTACGTCTGTTGTGGAGAGTGTGATCTCTTCTGCCATAATCTGCTGGGATAGCAGCATCAGAGTCAGGGACTTGAACAAGCTCAACAAGCTAATAAAGAATGATGCCTCTGTTCTGGGGACTCCTCTGGAACCTCTGGCAGATCATTGTGCCAAGAAGGATTCTTCAAAAAAATGAAGAACATTACGGAGAAACCTGAGCATCCTCTTCATGAGACTGTAGTACAATAATCGATCCTTCCTGCCCACAGCCATCAGCATCTATAGCAGCTTTTTGAAGAAACCTGTATAATATGAGCTACAACAACATTTAATTTTCCTTTGGGATTAAAAATGTATTTTGGATTGAATTAAGGACCACAGTAGTAAACCTGTCCCCGTCCCAGCTTTTTTGGAATATGTTGCAAGCATCAAATTCAAAATTAGGGAATATTTGCAAAAAGGTTGCGGTTGCACATCATTACTTTGTGTTTAGTTTCTTAGTTTATCTATGTGTTCTGTTTTTAGCACATTCGGATTTATTTCTCTTAGAGATCTGTTAGGCTTTTCCCTTGGTTTCCCCTCTTTGTGTCTTAGTTCAGCTCCATTCTTGTTTATTAGTCTCATTCCCTTCTGCACATTATCTCCTGATGGCACACACCTGCATTCTATGTCATTCACCATGCTTCTGTCACTACATAAGCTCACTGGTTGCCATTAATCATTGCTGGATTCTTCCATTTTATAATTTATGTTGCTTCGATGATTATTTTTTTCCTTATGACCTGCCCTTTTAGCGATTGCAATGTAAGTTATCCTTCTTTATTTAATATAGAACTCATTTTATCTTCTGTTTTTCTCTGCACGTGGGTCCTTTAAAACCACACCATGACAATAAGTTTGACTAAAATTCCTGCTACTTAGAAACAAATTACTCTGGTGTTACTCTAAAAGTATTGAAACCATATCCAACAAACTGTAATTAAGAGCAATTATCAAGGCAATGGCAGTATTCACAGTTCATAATGAGCAACAAATTTGATTGTGACATCTGTTCTCTTAGATAGTAAGAATTTATTGCAGTGCATGTGCTGCCTGCTCATATAAATTATCATACAAAAATGTGCATGATGTTTGTAAATATGAATATTGTATACCTTCATATTACAAAATGAACTATCTACATTCCACAGTAGCTAATCTTTTCAGTATTTTGCTAATATATCCATTACATGATAGATGTTCCCATAAGCCAGCCCCAGTCAGTAAATAATTCTGGTTAATTAAAGTCAAGACATCCATCTTTGCCACAGCTTTGTGTGCAGACTCTGCGAAAGGCGTGTTCTATTAATAAAACTGTGGTTATCACTGCTTTTGATGTAGTTTCAAGCATGTTAATTAGACAGTAGATTTTAAATGGAAATTAACAGCCAATAATTAATCAAAATTTCACTTTTTTTTCAGATGGATTGATGGAAAAGCCATCATGCACCATACCACCAGAGAATCTGAATCAAACAAACACACTGAAGTGAACTAATTTTGCAAGATGTCTGAGCTCTAATTTTACCAAAGGATATGGTTTGTTAATGGCAAGTTGATGCAAAGCCAAAAACTGAGTCTGAGTTAACTCTAACAAAATCTGTTTTCTTGCTGCAAATTCACGTCAGGTGACATGTATTTTGCAAGAGGGAATAAATAATGATCAACATACGTAGTCTTTGCTGGGTTCCATTCATGATCCCAGTGGTGCTCTGCAACCAGATGAAGGTATCAGAGATCTGTACTTTGAGGAATTTAATGCTATCCACTATATCTACTGCAAGGCTATTGAAGCGGAAGGGTGTGCGCTCAGGTCGTGACCTCCTAAGGTTGATGATGATCTTCTTCATTTTGTCCACACTGAGCAACTGGTTGTTTTATATCCAGCAGTCCTCCGGGTGTTAGCTGCTATTATATCAGGTTTTTTGGCATTGGAGTGCCTCTTATGGGATTATCAGAAGCCCCCGTCTGGTCACAGTTTTAATAACTTTCTGGATGCACACTTGATTATGCTCTTCATATTCAAACTTCACTGTTTTATTTGTGTTTGTTTTTTGAGTGTTTTTGTTTTCCCTTTGATAAAACCATATTCTGTATGATTGAATTATAATTTTCAAAAAGAAATAAAGTTGCCCAATGGCAAGGAAATATTTACATATACAATGATTTTATTAACACTAGAGCTATAGAGCTGCTTCCTGGTTGCCAAAGACAGTCATTGTATTGTGATTGAATAATCTAATTATTGAATTACATAGATTTTTCTTCATTTTAGTTTTTTCTGGATTTGAGATTTTGACACTCATGTCCAGTCCAGTTGTTAAGCATGATGAATAACCTCTTTGAAGGTCAAACAGGATTTTTTTAAAGAAATGCTGAATTGCTCAGGATGGAAAATCCTCTCATTGTCTGTTTCTAACAATAAAATTGTTGATCAATTTGTAGCTCCATATTTAAAGAAATTTATCAGCTTGCAAAATGTTTTATGAAAACCAAGCTTTTCTCCACCTTTTTGTTACATCTTGGAAAACACAAAACCATAATTCTTAAGCACCAGCTTGCAGGCTGTTTTAAAGGCAAAGCGAATAGCTTTCACCACTTTACAAGATGTTTGCATAACTCTTACAAAGGCGTCCTGCCCAAACCTCTATTAGTAGCATCTTCCCTGTGGAGAATGTAGTCAGCATGAAAAAATGGCTTCTAATTTGAAGATATATTGACATTTTCAAACTGCTGATTACTGATTGCAGTCACACACAGAGATATTGTTTCAACATAAGACTTTCCTTTTACATCAAAGCTCCTTGAAATCTACATTTAAAACGGATTTTGAGGGCTTCAAAAATCCTACAAGCTGTTTTTAACAGGTTCTATCAAGTTTCCTAGATTAAATATCCACAATGGCAATAAATAGAATGAATGCGGAAAGTCTTTCTTGAAACCATATGTTTCACATATGGAAAATGGTAGTTATAGTAGCTCAACACAGGTTTGCACAGTGTTTCGTTAGACAAGGTATTGATCTTTATACAACTAACTAATATACAAATACACATCATAGTAATACTGCATGTTAATGTTTCGTGGCCCTTCCTGGTGTGCAGCTGTTAGTCTTTCATGTATGCTGTGGTAGCGTGTGAAAAAAAACACATCAGTCCCTTAAACATAATGTTTAGTACATTTGTAAACAAGATAAACATGGTGCAACAATTCTTACAGGAAGCCAAACTTTTTCTTGACTTTGTATTGATATCCAAGATACAGAGGTAGCAAACACAAATTAATCCATTATTTTAGCAAAACAAAATATTGTTGACATTAAAACAACAGTGCAGCTGAATCCTAATAGCTTGATGTTACCATATACCAACTACTTATAATTAGGTTGCCCCAAGACTGTTTACTTTTCGATTTTCATAGTTAAACAGTTATTCTTGTGGGATATTTTACTAGCACAGTTTCATGATTGGAATGTTACACTGAACACATAATATTGGTGCCGGTATGTTGAATATCAACTATACTGGTTAGTAACATTTAAAAGGGACTTACATTTTATGAAATCAAAAATGTACATTTTTGCAATTTTTCTTATTGACATGACAAGTCAGTCATGGTCAAATGTGAACAAACATTTTTATGATGTTTTTTTAAACTGGTGAATGACCTGGACAAAATGTGCAGAAATACAGTACACGTTTGGAGAAAACAAGTGATATAAACTTTGCTTCCCACTACCATTAAAACAGTACACACTACAGAGCCATGGATGAGAGTATGATCTATGTGCTCAATCTCAGCATGATACTGCAGCTGCAATACGGCAGGCAAGAGGGCCCCACGTAAGGATAGTGAGTCAAGCTGAGGTGGTCATAAGTTTCCCCACCCTTTGTTCTGGATCTTTTTTAGAGCTGCTGTAGTAACAGGGCTCTGGGCATTGCCAGAGACTCACCATACCCTCTCTATAAACATTTTGAAAGGCTGTTTTCTTTCAAACAGTACCACAACATCAAAAACAGATGCACCTGACTACCACACAGCTTTCTGCCTCACACTTGTTAAAATGAACTGCTGTTTAGATTATCCATTTTACAGTTTTTTGCTCTCAATTTGTGTCGTAATCTGTGTGTTTTACCTACACTTACAAGCAATTGTATGACATGCACCTATCCAGTTGCTTGTTAACACAAATTGAAAATCAGATATCCAGTCATATATAAAGTCAATGCATTTAGGCATCAATACATTGTTAAGAAGACTTGCTGGTGCTAGATAGGCTGGTCTGAGTATTTTAGAAGAAGTATCTGCTGGATATGCAGAAACGATTGGTAAAACATTACCTCATCTGATGAGTCTTGATTTCAGCTATAACATCCAAATGGTAGGATCAGAAATTGGGCTCAAACAACATTAAAACATGGATCCATCCTGCCTAGTATCAAAGGTTCAGGCTGGTGGTGGGGTGTAAGGTGTAGGTGTTTTTCTTGGCACAGTTTAGGCCCCTTGCATCAATAAATGTCACAACCTAAGTCATGAGTGCTGTTGTTGACCATGTCCGTCCTTTAGGACCACACAGTACCCATGTTTTGATGGCTCCTTTCACTATCCAAATGTCCGAATACTCTCAAGCTAGTTTCTTGAACATGACAGATCTAGTGACTGTGGAGGCCACTATAGTACTGCATCAGTCAAGTCCAATAGTGCACATTTGGGATGTAGCTGAGATTTACGTTATGGAATTGAAGCATAAAGTGAGGTTAAACAAATTCCCTCTTCTTTGCTTTTGTCCACAGCTGCTTAAATCAAGCATGATGGTGACAGCTATAGATCAGACCATCTCTGTTTGCCATCTGACATTTTCATCTTTAATCAGTTGCTGATATTGTCAAGATGCCATCTCTCCATCTATTGTACTTGTGATCTCAGATAATCAAAAGAGGAAGGTTTTTGTTTTCTTTTGATTGCAAAATAATTACCTTGTTATCTGAATAAAATGAACTATGTTGTCTTAAGATAATTAGATATTTAACTTTTGATCTCCAGAGAACTGCTTTAAAGAGTAAATTCAAGGAAGGACAGTCACAGCTGCTGTAGTACTTGACCAAATCTTCAGATGCTTTTATTTTCAACTGGGTACAGACATGTAATATATTTTTAGTTTGGGATGAAATTGTATTTGTCATATTTGACTGGCTTAATGCTTTTGTGCAGGTCTTGATTTTCTTTTTATCAAGTCTCTAATGATTTAAATTAAACAGAATTACTGTAGGTTAAGAATTCAAATCATAAAATTTCAAATATTTATCTTTCTCTTCATCAAAACATCCAGTTCAAGTTGCAAAAATGTTAACTGGTTGGAATTATCTTAAGATTGTCATATCCAGGAGGTTTTATGCAGGTTTGTGTGTGTGCCTTACCTTCTCTAATTGCAAGGTGTGACTGGCAGGTGTGTCTTCACAGCTGGTGCTCATTCAGGCCAATCAGAAGGAGCAAGAGGAATATATCCCTTGAGGCAGATGCCAGATTGTTCTATCTCACATAGGTTTAATCAGGCATCCTTGTTATTTGTTTTGCTCTGCTTTATGTACCTAGGCTTATGTTTTTGTGTCCTCCTTCCAGGAAGACACCCGTTCTCCAGTCATCATTTCCTCCCTCTGGTCTTCAGTCCTCTGCCTCTTTGTATCTCTGAGATTGCTGGCGAACTCACCTCTGGATCCCTTCCGAACAATCTCCTCACTGCTCCTCTGGTGCCTTTTTCACAGGTCCTTTGCTTGGATCTCTTCATACCATCACCATTACTCACCTGCCTCTACACCCTCCACTGCTCCATTGTTATCTCCATCTTCCTTCTGGAACAAGGAAAGAGTCACCCTCAGTAATAAGATTCACACACCACAACTTGCCAACTTCAGTCTCTGTGGATATACTCACCTTTCTCCCCGGATCATCTTCTGTCCCAACAACAGTAAGACTTAGCTCCTCTCCATCATCATTGCATATTGTCGAATATCACTTGATACAATAACCACCTACCTCTCCTTCTCAGTGCCGTCCGGGAACCTGATCCCAAACCGCAATATAAAGTTTAAACCATTTCCTGTTGTCCATAGTTGTTGCCAATCCAAGGGTCTCATTAACAAACACCATAACAAGTAAGATATTTTAATATAATATAATATATTTTAATACTATTTAAAATGTGCTAAAAATATAAATATGCATTTATGAACAAAGAAAATAATCAGAAATTGGTTAATACCTGTTAATGTTGAATTTCTGAATAAACAATGCAAAGTGCTTCTTTTGAATAAAACCAGCTTGACAGGAAGAGAAGAAGATAGGTTAGATCAGACACAGTTTTATTTTGATCTGAACTGACCCACAATCATTTAATACACAGTTCAGCTCTAAAGATATCTGTCTAGTCATTATTAGTGCTACTACAAAAATGAACAGGTTATAAAAGGTCCACAGCACCCCTCGCAAATACATCAAATTTAACATTTAACAGTAGAATTTGCACACTCCTGCCAGAGCTGCAGACTGTAACCTTATTTATTCAGTACTGCCTTGACAATCAGTCATTTGTATACACTGTGGTAATTCAGGAGGACAACATTAATCACCCACCTACCCAAGTTACCCACACTTACAAGCTTACGTTCACCCTTGCTTACATTAGATGAAGATTGTTGTTGTTGACTTAAACGAGTCTCAAGTCTAAATCGCAGGATCAAGTTCCTGTTACTGTAGCTAACATTAAGCTTTTGAGGTCTTTCTTTAAGTGTTAAATAAAGCATGACTATGAAATGTCTGCAATAACAGTACTGCAATGCTGAAAACTGATATTGTCATTAATTTAAAGAAACATGGCAATGTAGTTGACAATTCCTAATGATGGCTCCAGGTTAATATAAGCCACGCTGAGACCTTTCCATTGCGCCAGAATTGTATGTTTTTTTTTAAATAGTCTGTTATTATTTAGGTTGAACTGTAGCTTGTGTTTTTACAAATTGTTTTTTGCTGCATAAAATGTACTGCAATTCAAGTAATTTTTTTCTTCTTTTTTGATGTAGTGTAGTCTGTAGTGCCAGACTGTTCTAAGTCTTGCACTCTGCTTTGGAATAGGCAATTATATTTAGCTTTGCTATATGTACAATGTATGCATTGTGCACTGTGCATTAAAAACAAAACCTTAAGCTTCTATCTTCGCAGGAAACATTCTATTAATTATACTTGTCTCACTAGGTGATTTATCATTTTGTTATTGACTGTATTTGGAATGGAAAGTCCTCATGCTTTGGCCTAAGCTATTTCATGGAAAGTTTTCCAGAAAAATGGTGTAAAGCAAAGGTATGCAATCTTGTGACTATGGTTGCAATCCCTCTTTATATCAAGACAAACTCTTCTATTGTATCACATTCAGAAATGAGTTGCATTGTAGGGGGAAATCTATTGTTAACTTTTCATTGACAGCAAACCACTCTGGAACATTATTGCTTCAGTAGAAGCTGTCATCAACCCACACAGTTATATAATATTGGAAGTATGGTCTTATTAAACTTATATTGTGTTTTGATGTCAAGTCTCTAAATTGTCTTTTAGACAAGCAAGAAAAGTCAGATGCTATAAGGCTTATTCTCAGAAATGGCACAATATATTATTACAACCATGCAGCAGCTTGGTCGTCCGGTGCGGTGGCCAGATTAAACCTGCCACTGTATGTTTGTGTTTTATCTTTCAGAAGCTTATTCATTAACTGTCACATGGCAGGTAATTTGCCAAGCCATCATGATAAGTCTCAGAGGTTAAAGAAAGTAATTGATCATTTTACAAACTGCAATCAGCAGAACATTTGCTTGACCAAATGAGAAATTCAAAAAACTTGATTTAAACTTTTAAAACTGATTTTCATTTTGTTCACAATGTTTGAAAAAAACTTAAATGCATTTTTGGGTATCACTTTAATTCAATTCAATTCAGTTTATTTATATAGCACCAATTCACAACACATGTCTCAAGGCACTTCACAAAAGTCAGGTACATACATTCCAATTAATCCTAATCATTGGACAGTGCAGTCAGATTCAGTTATTTATTCAAATTGGATAAAAAGTTTTTCTATCTAAGGAAACCCAGCAGATTGCATCCAGTCAGTGACTTGCAGCATTCACTCCTCCCGGATGAGCATGTAGAGACAGTGGACAGTTACTGGCGTTGACTTTGCAGCAATCCCTCATACTGAGCATGCATGTAGCGACAGTGGAGAGGAAAAACTCCCTTTTAACAGGAAGAAACCTCCAGCAGAACCAGGCTCAGTGTGAGCGGCCATCTGCCACGACCGACTGGGGGTTAGAGAGAACAGAGCAGAGACACAAAGAGAACAAAGAAGCACTGATCCAGGAGTACTTTCTATGGGAAGGAAAAGTAAATGTTAATGGATGTAGCTCCTTTAGTTGTTTCACCTAGAAAGAAGGAACAGATCAACTCTGAGCCAGTTTTCAAGTTTAGAATCTGAAGAGAGCACATAGAGTTAGTTACAGTAAAAGCTCAGTCAGTAGCCATATCTAGGAGAGAGAAAGGGCTAAACACTGAAAGACAGGGCCATGTGGATCATCAGTAGAGGGTGAGCATTAAGTTGTTGCCAGCAGAAGCTTGGAGGATTCCCCTCTCCAGAAAGGTGTCCCAGGTAGACACAGAGTCAGGCCAGGTGTAGCTTCTAGGAAGAGAAGGCTCCCCTCATAGATTGCTAATAAATAGTTTACAGATATGTTATTAATTCATCTGTAAACACATTACAAATCATTTATAAGTATTTATAATGCAGTGATTAAGTAGAATATATTATATGCTACAAAATATGTTTACAAATTGAGTTTACAAGGTGATAACTGTCTCAAATGTTTAAAATAGCAACTCTACATAAAATATACTGGTGAACAGATTTGACTCACTATTTGGTAAGAAACCGGTCAGTTTTGTCTCTTTCTCCCACCAATTAATGCATAATAAACACGTATTAATGATTTATAATGTGTTTACAGCTGAATTATTAAACTATTTATTAGCGATCTAGTGGTACCCATTTTTTTACAACTCAGGAAGATATTAGAACTGTCATTTAGGAATAAAAAACCTATTTCAATGAACAATAGTCCCCAAAAAATAATATATAATCATAAACTCCAGACCTTACTATAGAGTAGCTTTTACAACAATAAATATGAATGGTGACTGAAAAATGTATTATTATTATTATTATTATTAATATTATTGTTATTTCTTTATCAAATTAGGATGAGCTTAGGGGAAATGTGTCTTTTTTTAGTAGAAAATGTGTGACTGTTGTAGAGTTCCATCCTCAATTGTTCAACAATCACAGCCAAATTGGCCCCAAAGTAAAGATTTAAAAAAAATAAAAAATACTGTAAACTATTCATGAAGGATCATCATTGCAGTTGCAAATGTGGCGCATGTTGGCTCAGATGCTAGTTAGCAGAATTTGTTGACTTTATGTGTCCATCATATCTGGGTGAGTAAGTTCTCAGCCCATCTAAGTGAATCTTGCTTGTAGCTGATGTTGAGTGTCTGGTTCCCCTTCATATATAACGTTGTTTTGCCAGGGGGCGGTTGACAGTTTATGGCACTGTTGTTGGGGAAATGTTTTTGTTACATTGTTACATGTACATTAAAAATGGTGAACTATAAGTCTTGTTTTAATCTCCTGAAA
The DNA here is from genome assembly GCA_036173005.1 of Crenichthys baileyi. Classification (NCBI taxonomy): domain Eukaryota; kingdom Metazoa; phylum Chordata; class Actinopteri; order Cyprinodontiformes; family Goodeidae; genus Crenichthys; species Crenichthys baileyi. The sequence goes on from JAHHUM010001545.1 coordinate 246,739, forward strand.
ACATTTGTCAGTGTACAGAAAGAAGTGCAGTCAGCTCTATAATGAACCTTCTATCCTCATGATGTTTTATGTTTATGATTGTTTCATCTAACTCAGACACCTTCTCCACTGCCATCTAACCCATGATGTCCAAGGATGGGACTGGCAGATTATCCCCATCCTGCCCTATATCAGTCACCTACAAGACCATGCTCTCCACTTCGCTTACCTTGTGGTGTGCGCTAGAGGGTGACACAGGAGTGGATTTTCTCTCTTGTCCCATCCCAATCCCAGGCCAGCATAAAAAAAAAAATCCTGTTCCATCCCACTCCTGGTAAATTGACTCCCACTCCCATCCCACTCCCATTTAGAACGACTCCCGCTCCTGTGCTACTCCCATTTTTGTTTTCTTCATTTAGTCTTTTGGCAATTTCTTTGAAGGACCAGTTAGGTCCCTGTTTTTAGCTGTAGTAAAGGCCAGTTAAAGTAAAAAGAATGATAATGGAGAAATAATAAAAATATCTAACAAGGAAACAGACCATGCCTATCTTAGTTGAATAAACAAAATGTACATAGTTGTATTTTACTCATTTATTAAGTGATTGTTTCCTTTGAACAATGACATTACCTATATGTTTCCAAATTGCTGAAACGAAAGAAAAATGCACCTAGCAAGAGAACTGTACTCGGTGAACAAAAGTGCAAAAAGGCAAAACCTTCACAATTTAGAAACAGTATCTCAATGGTTCACAGCACTGGGCCTCAGGGACCCCTTCCCTGCAAGTTTTAGATGTGTGTCTGCTCCAGCACATCTGATTCAAATTCTGACATGAGGGGTCAAATGGAGGGTCAAACTGGACAAAATTAAAACAATAAAATCATCATTAAATAAATAAATGTTGTGAATGTCCCATAAGTGAAGTAAATGTGACATAAAAGAAATGTAACATTAAATGTGGCATTAAATTAAAGGACCATTTATTTATTTAATACATTATTAGAAACAATAAATGTACCATTATATCATGAAATGGACTATTATGCAATTAAATGTGCCACTGAATAATTAAGTATAATATTAAAGATGACATTACGTAATTAGTGGTACACTTAATATTTAATAATGTATTAAATAAATTGTACATCTAATGGTACATTCAATTTTTTTGTATTTTACAATGTATTTATTTAATATCTTCCCTTGATGAAGCCTTTCCCCTCTACTGTGGCAAAGGCTCTTAAATGTTTAGTGCACATGCCAGCAATTTTGTTGGTCAGATGAGACTTGACACGTGATGGTACTTTTTGTTTGACGAATGAAGAGATGCAGGGCTGATTCAATCCAGAATTTGCCTTACAAGTGTGCCTTAATCACTGGTGTACTTGATTATGACTAAACACGTTTTAAAAGCAGCAGACTGCATGTTAACACCAATGCATTCAACTCTCCTGAAGTTCGGTAATATTTTCCCGTCAGCTCTATGAGTTTAATAGGTAAGTCCTTACTTCTGACTTTACGTTGCAAATCCAATTTTACCATGTCCAGTTCTCCACCTGCGTTTGCTCCCTCCATTCTGAACGCAGGTGGAAGACATCAATCAGAAGCACTGTTGGCTTGTGGGTTGTGTAGTTCGTTTGACTCGCATTGTAGTATAGGCTTCTTGGAAAAAAACTTCACAATGGCAGCGTCGATCCAAATTTTTTTTCTTAAAGTTTAATACAAAGTCTCAGTTTTACATTTCCAAAGACAATTGATCCTAGTTTGTTTTCCCTCCTATTGGTTAGCTCCCGCTCCCGTCTGATCCCATTCATTTTTTATCTTGTACTGTCCCAATCACATGATCTTTACTAATGCCGTCTCCCGTCCCACGGGATTCCCATGGGAATAACGTGACCTCTAGTGTGCCTCTAGTGTGCTCCTCTGCCAGATCAGTCCAATGGCTAAAACAGAGGCACATATAGCCTACTTCTGCAAGGTGGCATCTCTTGGGATTAAAGCAGGCAAATGTTTGCATTTTGACAGGGTGATTTTAATTTCACCTGCCATCACAGGTTTGTTCAAGTCCTCTCTGCAGACCAATGTCTAGCATAACCTATCACTGCCATATGGTCACAGTTCCCAACGCTGACTACTGATGGACCTGTTGGCTCTGAAAAAGTAATTTAACCTTTGTTCTTGTTAATGAAAGGAAGGTTCTGCTATATTTGGGCTTCATTCTACTTTGTGTTCCATGACCTCTCATTGCTAACTACCTCCTGTTTTACCTGTCACATTGTTGACACTGCTAAAATCCCACTGCTAAGGGCCTTTTTTGTTTTTTGACTTTACATATACCAAATTATACCTGAGACAATAGAAACTATTGGACACCAGCACATTCTCATTTCCTCCTTGTCACATAAAGACACTTGGTCAAGAGTCCTTGGCATAACTTTCCAGTGCTCAAAATGGCCCTCAGGTGTAATTTTTCAATGTGAAGGGAAGTCCGTTAGACTTAAATAGAAGTCCCTGAACATCTGAAATAGATGCCCTGAGAATGCAGTCAAATGTTCTATGCCTGTAAGGATGTTAACCCAGAAAGCAGACCCAAAGCTCATTGTAAATTAATGGTAGTAATAGCAAATGTGGATAAAAATATAAAAATATGTATTTTAACCCCAATTAATCTTTCAAAAATGTAACTTTCTTGATCTCTATTTTCACCTATGGTGAATATGTGTAAAGATGTAAAATTAGATCATTACCTTTCATAGTACCATTGCCACTATGTCAAGATGTATATAGGTCCTCGTTGAGCTTTGTCACAGTTTCAGGTCGTATAATTTTTCATTATTAACTTTTATCATTGTCATGAGCAAGCCAAGTAGCTACCTGCTTTTATCTACTTTTAGCCATTTCCTGATATATGACAAATAGGAAACACTTTTCTTAATAGCATATTCTCTTGGTCTCCCAAATTTGAGAGTGGCTAATAGAATAGTGCCTCTATGTCATGTCATTTTTGAACCGCTGGCAAAAAGGAAATCAAGGATTAATAATAAGAAATTCCTGAGCTCGCTGATTAACTTAAAATGTAAAATATGAATACAAAGATGTTTCAATTACTTTTATTTTGTAGAAATTGATAGGGGTACTTTAATGTTAAATTTGCATCTTTAAAAATTTCTAATGATATTCTTGAAGATATTCAGATATACATTTTTCAAATAAAAGTCATCATTATAGCAAATGTAATAACTACATCTATCAGATACATTAGAATTTATTTATTTCTTCTAATTTAATCTAACAACTAAACTGTAAACATTCTTATGGCGCCTGGTGGCAGCCATAGAAGACATAGCGGGTAGAGGTGCCATTGATTGGCCTGCTCTGTTTAGATAAAATTGAGACAAGTGAAGTTTTAACTTTTTAATCTGGACTTTAGGAAGCAAATACACTCGTTTTGATTGTTACCTGGATGGTTAGCCGGCCTGTCGGCAGAGCAGGGCTCTATCTGACAATGGAGGAGAGGAGGGAAGACATATTAACCTGCTGCATCAGCGAGAGACACATCAGGCGGGGCATGTCACGTGAGGGGGGGGGTGTCAAGCAAAATTACAAAAACAGGGGGCACTGGTATTATAAGTCTTTAAATTCAGAAATGTTACCTTGGGCCATAAACTATACACTGTAAAAAACATAAACATTTCAGAAGGGGACTTTTTTGTCCAAAGGAAAAAACGGCAGGTGCTCTAGCACCACCTAGTGTTTATCTGTGCATGTCCCTGCAGGCAGCCATAATGAGACTCAGCACCTACTATACTTCCCAGACGCTTAACCTCTGCCAACAGGAGAGAAGCTGAGATAGTGACGCTGTTCCAAAGACTGCCCCCTCTGTCGCTGTCCCTCCCTGTTAATTTATACATTTCCAGATGCATGTTGAAGAGGAAAAGACAATACATCAATCAAGGAATGTAATAAAGATAAATGGAAATTAAAGGATCTCAGAGAATTTTGTTTGGTAAGAGAATACAACGGGGATATATAAGAGGAGAAATTTATATTAGTGCTTAAATTAAAGGACAGTAAAAGAATTAAAAAATATATTTTGAGGAAAGAAACACGTTTTAAATATATTTTGGTGGTAACTATATTTGGTGGTAATAAATATGAAATAAATCAAAGGGCTAGGAAAAATAAAAGGGCAAAAAATTCACTCATGTTAAATGAAAACAGAAAAAATTTAAGGTTCATGAAAAAAGAACAATTTGAGTGTAACAGAAAATATTAAAGTAGAACATTCATTGACACCCTCAACAAGGAGGACAAGCCACAAAAGGCCATTGCCAAAGAGGCTGGTTGTTGACAGTGCCGTACCAAGCAACAAATATTATTTATAGAAAGTTGAGTGGAAGGAAAACGTGTGGCTAGGACATCTTGAAATATGTTTGGACAGATTAGTATAACATTTCATTATTTGGACACCAGGGGCCTCATGTATAAAAGAGTCATCAGATTTTGTAGCTGCACATGGCACTCAGTCCCCTCCCCTAAATACATATGCAAAAGTAGTATAAATTGCCAGAAGTCACCCATCACCTGTCCAAATAACCATGGCAACAGTGCTGTGACAGTCAAAGAACCAGCTTATTGAACAGCTTATTGAATGACATCAGCTACTCAAGCCTTACTGAAAATAAAAACGTTTGTCGGCTCAAATCCATGTAGTTCTACAATGTCTGCATCAAACGACGTTGTCTAGCTGCTGCATTGAGCTCAATCATAGGTAACTGCTGATCATTATAATGACATGAATATGCCTCCTATTTTTTCTCTTAGGAAGACTGTCACCACACACACTATGTGAAGAACTTTTAATCTTTACAACCATTCAGAACGTCACAAAAAACAAATTAAAAATTACCTAGTAGCCAGCCATCCTGCACAGAGGTTTGTTCCCAACACAACTATTGTTATTAGATTAATTATAATTATTTTGATAGTATAAAGGAATCATGAGTTGAGGAGGCCTTTGTGCCACTGCATTTGCGCATAACAAATAGGTTCCACATATATTGCATTAAATTTCTATTCATAAAAGCATTTTCACTTAGAGCTTCAAGTTTCACAGTTTATATCCGAATGAGGTTGTTTCCATCATCTTCTGAGGTGTGTTACGTTATTGTATGACAAGAAATGTGATTCAGTTTCATCACTGGTGTTTAAACCATAAAAGCTCAAACTATTGAAAAACATCAGCTTTGATGCTTCATTAATTAAATAAAACTGAATGGAGTCTGATTTCAGTGTATTTAGTTGAGTTTTGGTTCGCTGCAGTTTATTATTGTCGATTGAAAAAATTTTGCAAAAATTTGCACAATTTTACGCAAAGTTTGTTTTAGTACATACCAAGTTGTGCGTAAAACATCGCGACGCAAGGTTTTTGTGCGTAAGTATGCTTCGTACATGAGGCCCCATGTTTGGTATAGACCGAATATGATTTTAGGCCAAATCCTATTGACAAAGGTTTTTCTTTACATTTACCAAGAGTGTGACCAAAAAACACAAACAAAAAACACTCACATATAGATCAAAATAAATTTCACACAGCTCGGAGCTTTGTATGCAAAACAAATTATCACAAAGGGTGGTCAGAGTGTTAAATTTATCAGTATGGCTACTGATTATTTGTCTGTGAGGTCTTAGGAAGCATTAATTTGTTGGATTTCTTGTGATGGTAGGTGGTAGGGGATTGTTTTGTGTATATATCTGTGTGAGATGTGTGTCACAGTTGAGGAGTGTTGTATAAAGGCAGCTATATGCCAGAAAATACCACCTCAGTTACTTCAGGTTATTGACAGCAAAGGTTACAGTGGCAGCCGATTCTTGTGTTTACACCTCAGAAGACATTTACAGAGCCAAACTGTGCGTCGAGCAAACTATTTTAAGTGTCATTTACACTAAAATCTGATTACATTCAGACAGTAAGATTAAAAGAAGAAATCACTTGTCTTTGAAATGCCATAAGCTTTGGCATTCCTATCATTTCTGGTTGAGTATATTGCAGTTAACAGCCCCCTAACTCTGCATTCATGATAAAATCAGCTACCTACAATTGATTTTTAGCTATACTTATGTTGCCTTTTGCTGCCACTACAAAAGCATGAAGAAAAACTTGCACGGTATTAATGTTTTTAGCCTTAGATGTGTCAAGATTCTGACGTTATTGAAGTGCATGCTAATGTGCAAGCTGTGCTGTTAAAGTTATCAGCAATATTACACATAAAGGTCTGGTTTATTTTCTTTGTTGTTAATTGACTAAATCCATCCAACTCCAATAGTTCAAGCAGCATAACTTTGTTCCTCTGCTGCACTGTGATATAATTTCTGGTCCAAATACGTACACAGAACACCTTTGTAATCATGGCAGAGTTAATTATGGAGGTATTAATCACAGCAGTACTTAGGGTCTGTGCTCTACTCATTCTTTGCTGCATGGCTGCACCCACCTCTCACCTGAAAGTCACACTGCTGTCAGTGTTTTAAAAGCAACTAACTACAGGTTCAGCCTGATTGTGTAATGCATGAGTGTTAAAGGAGTGGATTGCAGAATTTGTTCAGTATTTTTATTTTGCCCAATGAGAAATCAAGGTAAAACAAAATTATTAGGTAAAATTTACCTAAAATTTGGATATGTGCCTAAATTAAATCCCTAAAGGGTTTTTAGATTTGGCAGTGGGTATGGATCAAGGATTCTTATGGTCTGGTTCAAACAGTACCATGCGCATTGTCAGTACACACTTGCATCCATATGGTGCTCCTCACCTGCTATCGTGCTGTGATAATGACTGAAAGGAAGAGATTGCTTGCTCAAAGCTATTCATTAAAGATTTTAATTATTTGCTGTGAAACTCAATGTTTCAGCCCGCTGCTTTATATCAGGTGCTCTGCTAAGTTTAGATTCACTCCTAGAGCTTTTATTAAATGTATATTTAGATGCATGTGCAATTAGGATAACAGCCACACACTGTCTTACCTCTTAACTCAAACAGAAATAATACTGATTAGAGTTTAGATCCTATTTTGAGGTTGAAAGTTAGTTATGTGGTATTACAATGCTGTCATCCCTCACATTATCGTGATTCACTTCCTGTTCAGCTTTAAATTTTCTAGTAAACATCAATAGAGTAAAGCTTGAAATACTGAGATTCAATGCTATATTAAACATAGCAAATTATTTTCTTACACTATAACAAATCCTGGTAGCCGGTTCTCCATTATTTAAGTTTGTCACCATGCTTATATGACATTGCCTCATGTTAGTGTGCCTAAGCCATCAGTGCTCAGCTCATTGTTTTGCTCCATGCCTTTGAACACTTCTTGAAAGTTACGGAGCTGCTCACAGGAACTGCTGACAGCATTACAAGAGCAACACCCCCCTGCCTAGCTTCTGATGAAGGGTCTTTGCATTTTAAATTATAGTTATTTTCATTATGCCCTTATTTTAATCCAATCTAATTATGCAAATTAATTGAGAAGGGCTGCCTGACATGTTAATAAACATGTTGCATCCTTGGTCAAGGGAAAGAAAGCTGCTCTATGGATTATACACTGCTCAAAAAACATAAAGGTTTGGAAACACAAGATCTCAATTTGGGAAAAAAATCTCATAGGACATCCTTACCAATATGGAACGGGTAATGTGTTAGGAACGAAAGGATGCCACATCATTTGATAAAAATGAAAATTATGAGCCTTCAGAGGGCTTAATCCAAAGACAATTTTACACTCAAAATGTGGCAAGTGGCAGGCTAGTCCAATTTGCTAAAAATGTCATTGCAGCAATTCCGAATAGTAGTTTGTAAGGCCACCACGTACTTGTATGCATGCCAGACAATGTTGGAGCATGTTCCTTATTAGATGAGGCCAAGCTTGATCATGGACCAGAAAAATTCCAGGACTCACTGCACAGCCCCAGCAAAGGGTCTAACAATGGATCCAACGATTTCATTACGATAACTAACGGGAATTAGGATGCCATCATTTATCCTGTACAGGCCTGTGGGCCCTCCATGTATATGCCTTCCCAGACCAGGACTGGCCCACCACCAAACTAATCATACTGAACAATGTTGCAGGCAGTGTAACGTTCACCACAGCTTCTCCAGACCCTTTAACATCTGGCGCATGAGCTCAGAGTCAAGCTGCTTTTAACTGTGACCAGAACAAGGCACCAGTGCAGAACATGCCAACTCTGGTGTTCTCTGGCAAATGCCAGCAAGCTCTGCAGTGCCTGTCAGTGAGCACAGGGCCTACAAAGGAGCAGATACTGGTCCTGCTGATGGGTTAAGGACCTCTGACGGCCCTGTCCAGCTCTCCTAGAGTAACTGTGTGTCTCCTGGAATCTCCAACATGCTCTTGAGACTGTGCTGGGAGACACGGCAACCCTTCGGGCAGTGGCACATATTGACGTGCCATCCTGGTGGAGCACTGCCTGTGCAGCCTCTTTAGGTTCCAGATATTGCCTCATGCTATCATGCTCATTATTGCACTTCTATTACACCTTTTGTTAATTTAATTAACACCAAAACAGTTGACACTGATTAAAATTTCCCTCTATCACATTACTGACCAGATCAATATTCCAGAAGTTTAACTGACTTAATATTATACTATGATTAAAAAGTGTTTGTGTGTTTGTTTTTTAAGCATTGTTTATTATTTATAGACAAATCTACTCTTACAGCAATAACATGTTTGCCAGCTTTGTTTAGTTAGTTGCAATCTCAGGTAGTCCTTTTACCCCTTTCTTTATTTTCTTTGCTGAACCTTCATTATCAACTGGCAGGCAGTTTCAAATTCAAGAAGTAACGAATATCATGTAAAAGAGCAACCACCCACTCTAAAAGCTTTTTCTTTTTTTGCAAATTGTGAGGTTGACACAGATACTTGAGTGCCTCTTGAGGACATGAGGTCATCTTAAGTTGCACTACAGCTCAACCAGGTGTTGTAAAACATGCTGAGTTAGTGTTGCTTGTTTATCAGTTTGTTTTTTTCGTTATTGGAATTCATCAACACAAAATACAACTCACTGAAATTTAAGTGATATTATATATCTAAAATGGTCTGTTTCCACAGCAGCCAAGCAGAGGAGCAGACCCCTAGGGATAAGAAAAAAGAACTGCCGACCTTCTTAATGTTTAATTATTGAACACAATAATCCAGAATTCCCACAGCAAACAAAAATCACAACATACACCGTTACAAATGCTTATGTAATGCTTATTTAAATTTTGCTGGCTGTTTCCAATTTGCTTAATTTATGAGAAACTTAATCAATCCATTCTGCTTCTCTAAACCATTTTTTTTTCTGTGATTTAACATTGATAACAGTATTTAAACTGTTTATTTTTCAATATGTCTTTTTGACTGTGAAAACAGTACCTGCTATCGTCGTCCGTTTTGCAGTTTCATTAGCATTTTTAGGTGTCTATTTGCAAAATGATAAAAGATGATTGCAAGACATGCTCTGCAAGAGAAAAGAAATCAAGCCCTGGTTTCTATTTTTTAATGCTTGCAAAAAAGTGGAAATTTCAGGAAAAAGCTAATTTACTTTAAATACAGTGACATCATTTGCCATGCTTGGGTTGTCCCATTCTGCACTGGGTTGTCCCAAATACAGGTTTGCTTTGGGATATTGATTAAGTTGAATATTTCATAAAATGAATCAAATTAAAATTGGATGGATAAAATAGATGGGACCCTTAATGAAATAATTCGTGAAAGTATCTTTAGCAGCGATAACTGTCAACAATTCATCTCTGTACTTTACAATGAAATTTCTGCAACTGCTAATGTTTAACTTGGTTGACTCTTCTTCAGCTAATGGTTCAAAGCTGTCCTAGGTTTGAAAGATTTTATCTCCCAAATGCAAAGAGATCTTCTCTTCAGACATTGTTAAAATCATGGCTACTGAAGTGATAGTACAATATTATGTTTTTTTCTTTAGTAATTCATTTAAGATTTTAGTTGTATGCCTTAGGGCACTAGTCATACTATTTATTATGTTTTAGAAATTGTCAGCATGCATTTTGGTAGATTCTGGTATATAGTGGAACCCTACTGGACGTTCTTCCAAGTAAACCATTGTGGTTCAAAATAGAAGACACGTCAAGATCAGAAAGTGATGTACCTTCACTTGAGTTCTTCTTAAATTTATATGTTTATATATTTATATAGTTTCATATGGATTCCTTGGATTTCTGTTTCTACCATCCATTCTATCTGTTTGATAAACATGGAGCTGCATTTTCTCTTGCACGTATATCCTAGAGATGTACCATAAACCTTAAATGTTTTAATAATATTGAAAACTGTGGTTACAGGGAAATCAAGCTGCTTGCACACGGTCTTATACATTGATATCTATAAAGTTATTTGTGAGCTCTTTAGACAGATCTTGCCTTAATTGTTCTGCTTCATGTTCAGTGTGGTGCCTCACTTTGTTTCTTGTATGTCAGCTGAATGGCTGATGAAAAGCTTAAAAGGTTCCTTTGATATTAATTAAGGTTAAACACTTAGCTTAAAAATGTCATAGGGTGATCATTTTGACACTTCATTTTCATATCTTGTGTGAGTTTGTATTTTGAGTAGTTTCTTGTGAAGAAGGCTTATGTTTTCTTATGTTTAGCTGCTCTTTGTTCTGTGTTCAGTTGCCTTTCCTTAGTCATTTTCCCCTGTTTGTGTTTATGTACCAAAAGCCAATCCCCCCAGTTATTTCTAGCTCACCTGTTTCTCATCAAGTAATCAATTTCCCAGTGTGCGGGCTTATGGCTACCACCTTTTTGTTTGTTTTTTCATTCTGATCTCTATTGTTCTTTGTTCCCTTCGTGTCTCTCTGTCACCTTTGTTCAACAGTTTGTGTAAGTTTAGATTTTGCTTTCCATTAAACAACTCTTCTGCCTGCCTCCTGCCTGCAACGGGTCCTCATCTCATCAGTTCTTCACAGAAATATGACTATAGTGCAGGGGCAGTTTCTTCAGGGGTGCTAACAAATCTGCCCAAGCTATTTTTAGGATTTCCTTTTTTCATCTCCGGAACATTGCCAAAATTAGAAATATCCTGTCCAGGAGTGACGCTGAAAAACTAGTCCATGCATTTGTTACTTCAAGGCTGGACTATTGTAATTCTTTACTATCAGGATGTCCACAAAATACAGTTAAAAGCCTTCAGCTGATTCAAAATGCTGCAGCAAGAGTTCTGATGAAAATTAAAAAGAGAGATCATATTTCCCCTACTTTAGCTTCCCTTCATTGGCTGCCTGTTAAATCCAGAATAGAATTTAAAATTCTCCTCCTCACATATAAAGCCCTTAATGATTTAGCTCCATCATACATCAGAGATCTGATTGTTCCATACGTTCCTAACAGAGCACTTCGTTCTCAGACTGCAGGTTTACTGGTGGTTCCTAGAGTCTCAAAAGGTAGAATGGGAGGCAGATCCTTTAGTTTATCAGGCTCCTGTCCTGTGGAACCAGCTCCCAGTTTTAGTCCGTGAGGCGGACACACCTGTCTACTTTTAAGGCTAGGCTAACTTTCCCTTTTGATAAAGCTTAATAGTTAAGGGGTTAGGTTATCCTGAGCTATTTCCTTATTTTACCTCCGTCTTTTTCTCCCCTTGTTGGTGGAGTAAGGGGGAGTCGGGTTTTACCTAAACGGGCTCATTTTATGGTTTGGGGTGAAACCCCCCCCCCCCCCCCCCCCCCCCCCCTTCTTTTTCTGCTACCTTATGACCCCCTCTTTTTTTTCCATTTTTATGGTCAATCTGACAGAGAGAGGTATCCCAATCGTTGTGGTTTTTAGTATAACAATGGCCATCAGTGGGCTCTAGATGGACAAACTGTCTACTTTTGAGGCTAGGCTTAAAACTTTAATTTTTTATAAAGCTTACAGTTAGAGTGGCTTAGGTTATCGTGAGCTATCTTTGTAGTTATGCTGCTATAGGCTTAGGCTGCTGGAGGACATAATGACCACTTTCACCCTCTTCGCTACATTCTCACACTGCTCTTATATTTTGTATTATTTGCTGTTATTTCAGCTTTCAACTATGTTCTCTCTCTTTTCTCTTCCTAGAAGCTACACCTGGCCTGACTCTGTGTCTACCTGTGACTCCTTTCTGGAGAGGGGAATCCTCCAAGCTTCTGCTGGCAACAACTTAATGCTCACCCTCTACCGACGATCCACATGGCCCTGTCTTTAAGTGTTTAGCCCTTTCTCTCTCCTAGACATGGCTACTGACTGAGCTTTTACTGTAACTAACTCTATGTGCTCTCTTCAGACTCTGAACTTGAAAACTGGCTCAGAGGTTATCTGCTCCTTCTTTCTTGGTGAAACGACTAAAGGAGCTACATCCATTAACATGTACTTTTCCTTCCCATAGAAAGTACCCCTGGATCAGTGCTTCTTTGTTCTCTTTGTGTCTCTGCTCTGTTCTCTCACACCCCCAGTCGGTCGTGGCAGATGGCCGCTCACACTGAGCCTGGTTCTGCTGGAGGTTTTTTTCCTGTTAAAAAGAATTTTTTCCCCTCTCCACTGTCCGTACATGCATGCTCAGCATGAGGGATTGCTGCAAAGTCAACGCCAGTGACTTTCCACTGTCTCTACATGCTCACCCGGAGGAGTGAATGCTGCAAGTCACTGACTGGATGCAATCTGCGGGTTTTTTCCTTAGATAGAAAAACTTTTATCCAATTTGAATAAATAACTGAATCTGACTGCACTGTTCAATGATTAAGATTAATTGGAATGTATGTACCTGACTTTTCTGAAGTGCTTTGAGACGACATGTGTTGTGAATTGCCGCTATATAAATAAACTGAATTGAATTAAATTATTTTAGCAATTCTTTGAGAAGAAATCTGAAAATTTTGCATTTAACATTTGGTCATATATGTAAGGCAAGGCACGTTTATTTGTGTAGCACATTTCAGCAATAATGCATTTCAAGGTGCTTTACATGATGAAAACAAGAAACATAAAAATATAAATTATTGCAGTGGCATAATAAAGGAAAGTAAAGAAATGCTGAACTACAGACTGAAATTGGTGATTTTTTAGCTAACATTTGAAATGTAACAGGCAACTCTAAACAAATGAGGTTTTATCCTTGATTTAAAAATCTTGGCAAACTTGGCATTTTTGCAGTTTTATAGAAGGTTGATCCAGATTCATGGGGCATAGGAACTGGATGCTGCTTCTGCTTCTTGTTTGGTTCTGATTCTGTGGATGCAGAGTAGATTTGAACCAGAAGACCTAAATGGTCTGGAAGGTTGATACAACAGCAATAAATTCTTAATGAACATTGGTGCTAGGCCATTCAGTAATTTAAAAACTAACAGAAGTATTTCAAAGTTTATTCTCTGAGATACAGGAAGCCAGTATACAGACTTTTGCTCTACCTTCTTAGTTTTAGTGAGGATTCAGGCAGCAGCGTTCTGGATCAGCTGCTGCTATCGATATGACTTTTAAGGCATAGCTATAAAGACACTGTTGCAGTAATCAATTTGGCCAAAAAAATACATGGATGAATTTCTTAGGATCCTGCTAGGACATTAGTTCTTAAATAGTGAAAATGTTCTTCAGGTGACACAAGGCTGTCTTAAAAATTGTCTTTATGCGCCTCTAAAGGTTCAGGTCTGTGCAGTCGTTTATAGCTGTAATAACTGACGCTGTGTGCCGACTGTTGATTGCTTTTCCTTTGGTCCAAAAATAATTACTTCAGTTTTGCTTTAATTTAACTGTAGAACATGTATTTGTTCTATGCATCTATCCAATGCTTGAATGGGTTCATAGTCAGCTGGTGACATTGTAATGTAGAACTGTGTTTCATCTGCATACTGTAGTTTGTTATGTTGTGAGCTATGGGGAGCATGTAGATATTAAATAGGAGGGGCCCCACGATGGAACTTTGGGGAACTTCACATGTGATTTTTGTCAACTCTGGCATAAGGTTATTTATTGACACAAAAAGTTCCCACCTATCAAGTAAGACTCAAACCAGTCAAGTGCTGTACCAGAAAGGCCAACCCAGTTCTCCAGCTGCTCCAGTAATAAACCATGATCAACAGTCTCGAATGGTGATCTGAGGTCCAATAATACTAGAACTGTATTTTTTCCACGGTATGTATTTATGGGGATGTCATTGAACAGCTTGATGAGTGCAGCCTCAATGATGAATGAGAGATTTGGCTGATGCCTGTAATTTTGCAATAACAACTTGTCCAGATTATTCTTTTTTAACAGTGGTTTGATTATTTTATGTTTTTGAGGCCTGAGATAAAACCCTTGACAAAAGGGGATGGGTTTATTTGAATCAAATCAGACATAAAACAGGCAAAACTTTCTTAAATAAAGCTGTGGGTAAAATATTGAAACAGCAGGGGAAGGAGATAAGTTGTATAATTTCTTATAAGCTTTAGTAGTTGATTTGGCTGTACTGCAAAAGCTTTGGAAAAATTATACATATGATATATAAACATAAAAAACAACTTAATCTTTTAAAGATTGTAAGGATGATCTGGGGAAATGCTTGACACCTCTACATCAACATACCCAGGAATAAGATGGATATAGCAGATTTAGGGTCTAACCTTTTTTTAACACAGATTCAATAGAAGTGAGGAAATAAAAAAATGTTGAATAATTACTAATTTCATGTTTGTGTATTATTTTAATTCCACAAGAAGTGATGCAACTATTGCTTAAAATACAAAGTCATGTTCAGGTTCTCTCATTATTTCTGAGAATCCTGATTATAATTTATAAAAAAAAAGAAGAAAATGATACTAACTGTGAGGATAAAGATTGAGTGATATTTTGCATCATAAAAAAAACAGCAATTAAAAAGTTTTCACGTTTCCCTTTACAAAATAGAAGTCATCAGAATATCAGCAGTCTGGTTCTTATTTTCTAACAAGCTGATGTACTTTAAATGTACCATATACAAATAATTTTATCTCACACAAACTTGCTTTGTGAAATATAATATCCAAATCATATGAATTCAGTTTCTTTGGGTTTTGATTTGTAACACTAAGACACCTGAAAAACAAATATGCTACCAATTTAAATCAGAGCAGGGTTAACACTGTTTAAAAACATTATTTGATTTACAAGTCAGGCTCATGAATATGGTTGTCATGTATTAAACTTCACGCCAAGAGAGGTTTGAAAGCATATATGTGTGTCAGTCTGTTTTGTGTGTAATACATTTTCTATCCCATTGCAAATTCTGCCCAAGGCATGCCTGAGCTCTCAGTCTTATAAAATTAATTTAGCCTGTTTTGATGGAAAATAAGGAGAAAACTTGAGGTGGTAAACCACAGTGCATACTGTTAGCGATGTTTGCCATCTTTTAAAGTCATACCACGGTATCGTCTTTAGAAAATTCTTTACAAGGTCACCCGTGAAATGGTATTCATCGCATTCCGTCACCAGAGCATTTACTTCTTGGTGTGGGACATAAACTGTGTGTGACACCGAACACATTTCATTTTGTGGTGCGGGTACAAAAAGGGGGCTTTCACATATCACATCACTACTTTTTCCAAATCGCAAATGACAACTCAAAAACACCTAAACATGTGTCCACACACCTACATGTCATCAAGGTATAATGCATATGCATAGACACACATACACACACACATACACGCACACACAAGCCTCCCACTCACCTGTCCACATGCAGAAAAACAAAAAGACACCAAAAACATGACAAATATACCAAAACTCAGCTCAATGGCTCTTCACTTACTTCCCCACAGAGATTTATTGATTCTGACAGTTTAGCAAATCATTCATTATCCACACTTTATGTTTTCATGGGGAAACAATATAAAATGTTCTTATTACAGTGTAGCACAGAATGTTGCATTTAGTTTTGTCAATCCAAGTTTTCTTATTCTAATTCTACAGTTAAAACCTTCGCATAGACTTTATAAAAACACACACACGTAACTGTTTTTTTCACGTTGATATATTAAATCAAACTATTAGTTTTACCAAACAAATTTTTATTTGCTAAATTTTGAAATAATGAAAGATAGATTTTTTAGATATTTATTTTGTTACTTTGTTAAAATGTACATACACCAACATTATAATCCCTTTAAACAATTTGGAAAAGGCCAAATGAACATGTCATGGCTTAATGACCTTCTGATTTATGTACAACATTTAAGTTGAATGGAGGCACATTGTGGGTATGTTTTAAGGCAGTTCCTCAAACACATTGCTTCCTTGTGTGACATTGTTGGAAAATGAAAATAAATCTGCCATGACATCAGAAAGAGAACTGTAAACAGTCATATTTTCAAACAATTAAACAAAACATTAACTCCATGGAAATGTCCAGCCATCAAAGTTGGGGGAGATGAGGTCTGTGTCACAAAGATGAACATGTGATTGTGTGAAATGTGCAAATCAACCTCAGAACAAAAGTAGATGATTTCGTGAGGATGGAGGCTCAAGCTGGTAAGAAAGTGAAATTATCCACAGTGAAACAAGTTTTGTTTTAACTTGGGCTATATGACCACTCAGAGACATAGAAGCTATTACACCAAAGATAACATAATAAGTCAGATTACATTTGATATATGGACACAGAGACACCTTGATTTTTTGGAGACATATCCTGTGGTCTGGTGAAAGTAAAATTTAGGTGTCCGACCGTAATGACCAAAATGGAGGAAGCTGTGACTTTTCTGGTGTAGAAGAAAACATGCAGTTTTTTAATGGTTGCCTCCAATTTAGATTGCACATTTGTCTCGAATCCTTGTCTGCTGGTTACCAATGGAAAACAATCCACTCATTGCTTGAATAGTGCAGTTTCACTTTGGGTGAAAGCCACAAGTTAAATTTTGGCTGATTATAGTTGCTTAAAAGACAACAAGTACAGCTCAGTTTTTACTGTTTTTTTTTTTGCTTTGAATTAGGCCAAATAAAAGTGAAATCAACTTGGAGTTTTAAGCATGGTGCTCACAACATTTTCAATGGTCTTTATGAGCTCACCTCTAATTGCAAAAGAAAGCACTCGCTCCAGTTTAGGTTAAGAACAGATGCTAATGATCTAATTAAAAATGAAGTTGTTGGAACTTCCTACCAGCCTTTTGGATTCAGCCATTTATCTCAAATGTGTAAAATGATATTAAGTGGAAAACTATTATGGTAAAGGGACATTTATACATTGAGCACACAGAACTGCATTAATGAGAGGAGAAGTGTGCACACCTGGACACATGTACATTTAAAGCCTAAACTTGACTTTGCAACCAAAGCAAAGCATAATGAGAATTGTGCTGTTGATACATCCAGTGCATGCAGCTCACTCAGTCCTCAATGGATTTTACAGGCATAACCAGTTCTTTGTCTGAGATTCTCTAGTTGTCCCAAGTGTTGGACCATTTGCTTGCTACTACATACCCCAGTATGGTCTGCTACCACAACTCCCAGCAGGCATTGCAGCTGATAGGAAGGGGCATCGCAGCTCTATCCAATTCAGGATAACTGTGAAGAAGGTAAATCATTCCAGAAACAGAGAGCAGAAAAACATTCACGAAGGAACTAATTTGATTATAATATGAAGAGGGCAGCTTCACTGATGCATGAGGATTGATATAACTGCTTTTTTGCTGGTGGGTGTTAAAAACAGAAAAATTATACTAAGAATCACTATGTTAACAGAGATAACAGATACTGTAAAGATACTGTTGAATAAATAGTTCAGGAAGCCATTCCTAATTAGACACAGCATCATCTGGCATGTTTTAAGAATACTTTCATTAAAATCAAGAAGATTTTAAGACGGATATTGGCTTGAACAAAGAATTTAGTGATGAAATACTTGGTTTACAGCTACCCAAACATGTAATTGGTTTCTATCAAATTAATAATTAGAAGCCAGTAGTTCCATCTTTACAAATGAAAATAATTTTGGCTTCAACAAATTCTGGAGTGTAGCAAATTGATAAACAGTGGCAGTGAGAAATATATCCCCAACCGAGGAAGACCTGACTCAGGTAAAGTAATTCCCCTTGCCCAACCTTGTCACTTGGAGATCGCACCTTTCTTGAAGCGCAAAAACAAAAATTTGCATGAAATCCAAGTGGGTGAAGGAGAGAATGAGATTTGTGACAGAGAGTGATAGAGTCGCACAACTGCAGTGAGAAACTGGGAGAGAAGGCTCACTAAACCAATCTCTCGCTGCACCTCAGCAAGTCATTAAATATAAATTTTGGCTGTCATCCACGATGTATTCCCATTCATTGGAATTGTAAATTAGTGTCTGATGAAGACACACTGTTTTCACTGTTGCTAGTTCATGAAACCCATCCGCCAATATGTCAGAAGGGAGAAAGAAAAACAAATATAGTCCGTCATTGATTTGCTTCTGTGTTTTAAATATCATTGTTTCACATACTGTACACTTTCTAGTTTTTTCTCTGTTGCAAGGTTAACACTCATGTCAGGTGAAAGGAGAAAGAAATACTGTATAAGCACTCAAGACTGTCAAGGGCACCTTTGGCAATGGATCAACAACCACACATTCAAGAAGATCAGCCCTCAGGCTTGAAGTGATTCATAAACTCTGTAGAACATACAGGTGAACTAAAACTGAGTTCGCTCTGTTTTCTCAGATAGCTTCAGCTGTGGCACTTTGCTGACTTCCAAGAAGCTGGAAAACATTACAATCCTAAATTAATTTCATTGTTAACAAACATTTTACACATTTTCTATACAGGTGCAGCAACTATATCTTCAGACTACTTTGGCTATTTTTTTCCAACACTTTTGTTTGAAGATGTAATGCAGTTACATCACATTATATGTGGTCCCTCTGACAGGGGCAAAACATCAAACATTGTTCCCACCCTTCAGTCATTTAAACCAGATTATAACATGCAAATTTTAGCATAAATTAATAAGGAATAATTGGATAACAGACTTCAAAATCTTGACAGAAATCAAGTTTTCTGATATTTATATGCCGGCAAAATACACAAACCAAAGCCTGAAGACTTTTCCATGTACTAAAAACAGGCTGGACTTGAAAGCACAACATATTAACAAATTATCATAGTAACAAGAACATGGGTGGAGGAACATGTTCATACAGTTCAAACAGTTTACTACTTACCTTTAGTGAGTGAATTAAATTAGATATTATTGTAGCAAAATAGTTTTTCTGGGCACAGTTACAGATGCGAACATATTTGTTAGCACCCCTGGTAAAGATGTGTAAAAGCCTTGAAATATACATTTATATTTTATTGCAGCATATTAATCTTACTAAAACTTTAAGAAAAAATCAGCTTTGAATTGTACATATATTCAGTGGAGAAATAAATAAAAATATTATTATAATATTAAAATATCAATATTTGTTTTTAAAAGAATCACTGATGGCATAATTATTGGTATCACGAACAATCTCTTTAAATTAGGCATTCTTTTATTTATGCTTTAGTTTTTTTAAGTTGACTAAACTTTCGAGGAACTGGTAATCCATGACATTACATTTTACTTGAGTAATAATATGACGTGACAAATAGTTCTGTTTCTTTTAGCTACAGGCTACTGATCTGGACGATGACTCATATTTATTTTCCAACCTCACACAGTGAACAGGGCTTTGGGTGGCTTGTTGTTGAAAGGCGCTATATAAATAAACTTGACTTGACTTGATGGTAAGGGTGCCACTACATTCTCAAATGCTTACTGATAAAGAAATGCAGCAAACAGACATCTTAGGGTAACCAAGTCTCCATAACTACCAGACACCATCAACATGTTGACCTATTGTTTGGGACTGATGCCAACAAAACAAGTATTATCTGTCCCACTATTAGTAGTGTAAACATGTTATGTTTGCTAAAATGTGCTGGGACTGTAACAGAAGCTATGTGCTTTGGTCAGATGAAATAATGAAAAATAGTTATTTCCTGTTTCACCTTTATCCTTTAACCCTGAAAATAGAATGGAATGTGTTCATTTCATATCCAGGATTCTGGTTATCTTTAGCAACTGCAAAAAGTATTGTCAGGTCTATGGCAGCTCCTGTCTATAATAGCTCACCTTTCTCTGTATTTTGAAGCTGCTCATATAGCTCATGATGAGTGTCAGGGGTATTTCCTGCAAGACAGTGGGGACCTATGAGCGTACAACATTGTGATCTCTAAGGACATTATGTGGATGACCCCTTTTGGTTTAGTATATTGTGACTGAGGGTAACGTTTAATAATTGGTATGAACATTGATCCTGATTATGGTAAATGGATTAGATTAGTTTTCTGTTACCATCCACTTCCCAAGAGCCAGACGTACTTGGTAGTCATACCCTCAGTCGATTCTCTCAGCACCATGTCAAGGGGGTCCTGTTGGTTTTTCAGGCTTGGCCAGGCCAAGTCCTCGGACCCAAGACTCAACCACCAAGCACCAGTGAGCTTTTGTTAGTCTTGGTATTCTGTCCCTAGGTTTGTGATAAATATTCCTTGTTTAGTTTGTAGTGAGTAATTATCAGTTTTTTACATTAAAACACTCCCATCTAGTGGCTGCATGAGGTATCATTTTTGAGGTAAAAATTTTTGCCATGTGGAGGAAGATGATGAAACATGCTAGTCGTGTTGCTCAGTGTGCGTGCTTGATACAGGGAAATCTGCAAGTGTCTTTTGCAACAAATTTGAGTACATGTAAGAATGTAACTCTAAGTTCAGATGTGTTTGTAGTTAGGAACTAAATGTTGAACATGCTGTGTTGTGCGACTAATAGCTAAGCTAACGATGTGAAGAAACTGAATGTTACAACTTTACCTATAACTGATATAGTTACCATTGTTTAATTTTAATTGAATAGTTTTAGACTAGGAAACTAGTGAGAGTATTTGTTCATATACTACAATATTTCCAAGAATGAGAGCACTATAGATGTATATATATATATATATATATATAATATATATATATATATATATATATATAGTTTTTCTCATTTCACAAATTGGTTCAAGTAAACTTTTTGAAAGCTCTTCAGACTCCTGGACCATTTGTTTAGCTTGCTGTCTGGGTTATGTAGTAACACATAGGACAAGAGGACCTGGCTGCCAGTGTACCTAACTAGGGAGGGCTTTACCATCTTTTGTAATCTGTTGTTGAGAGCCTAAAATTCTATAATGCTATTAGTCTGACCCCTCTTTTGATCATTGCGCCTGGTTATATGCAGAAGACATCCATACAAATCTACTGAGATGCAGATATTTTTGTGTAGGTTCCTCATTAACGACTGCCCCATCTTCAAAGGTTAGCCACTTCTCAAAGGAAGCTCATATCAGATGCTTTAGCTTTTTAAAATTTCAATAGACAGTATTTTTAAGTAGAAGCATTATCAATATGAGTATGATTCATTATGAAGAGGAAACATATGTATAGGCTTATATCACATCTAGCAGTTAAGAATCATTCACCAAAATCATGGTCAGAGCTTTGCTTTTATGACACATTTGTGTTTTGATGTTTTTGTTTGTTTGTCTCACATACGGTACACTTTATCAGATGGTTAGTTTTCCTGGCTTCATAAATGTTGCTATTTCTACTGGATCTAAGTTTTAAAAAGCTGAATTTAACATGTAAAAGGCAAGTTGAAGATATTTTGCATCAGTTAACAACTGGAAAAAAACAGTCTTAAACACTGCAATTAAAGTTGGCTGTCCTTAATATACCAAACAGTGATGCATTAACTAAGCTCATTGGCACTTATTCACTTCTGTGTTCCTGCAGGGTGCAACAGTGAACAATTAAGATGCATGTCACAATCCATTTCATTATGTGGATAATGGCTCATAAAAGTATGCAAGAACCATCTCCTCAGAGTCATCAGAGGCCCCTTCATACCCCCATCTCTGTTCCTCTCACTGTTTCTGTGTCCTACATGAGTGTGACAGAAATGTAACAGAGACCTTGGGAGCAGTTGAATAGGGCTGTGCGAACAGTTAGGGGGAATCTTAATAACACCAAGATCCAAAATATACAGTCCCTGTAGCCGCCAATAAATAAAAACGCTTTTTGCTATATTAAACTCCTCCCCGTTCCCCATTTTAAAAATAAATTTATCCTTTTTTCCTTTTGCAGAAATCCGCAGGAAGTGTTCCATTACTCTGTTATGGGTGTGTGGGTGGAGGTGGGGGGATGGCTTTAGAGCACAAGGCTAGTCCTGCTGTCACACTGACTCTTTATTATTCATTAGAACCTCTTTCTTCTCTCAGTGTTAAAAGACCTTGATGAGCTATGTTTATTCATACATTAACCTTTTTAAATATTTCTAAGAGCCATCCAACAAGACCTACCTGGCATACCTAATACAAAATCTTTGTTTCATTATTCAGTCCTTATGCTCACACCTCTCACTTAAAATGCCATCCATGAAATGTGTTTCCACACTGCTTTTTTGTGTTCTAATTTTGCTATCTGCCTGTCTTTGTCCCTTGCTTGCATTATCATTTCATTATTTAGACTTACTTTCATTCAAGCATTTCTTTTAATTCATTGTTTTAGTTTGTCCTCCATTTCCCTTTCCCTTCAGTCTGCCCTCTCTTTTTGTCTGTTTCTCATTCAGAAGTCCTTGGTTCGGCAGCATGATCCCTGAGGATCTCCTACTGATTAGTGGAGTCACTCCCCTACTCTCTCTCTTGAGAGAAGGCTTACCTGGCCGCAAATGTTTTTTTTCAATTATTTATTACCCTAAGATTATTGTCATACTTCTGTGAAAGAAAAATGAGAACAATGGCATCTTTGCAGGTCGACTATGCAACTATCAATGAACTCAGACCTCCAAGTGCATGCAGCTGTTTTAAAGTGCCATTTCCGATGCAAAAAAAAACAAATTGTAACTGTAATTTTCCTTTGTGTTTAACCAGATTCTAACTTTAAAAAAAAGTTGATATGTTTTGTCAAATCATTCAGGTCTTTGATGAGCTGAAACCAAACGTAGTTTTAAATAACATTCAACATTTTAGCGTCTTAATTTAGAAACCTGTCTAAATTGTAGTGAGGCTGAAACCCTTTTTGTCAGGTTCTAAATTGTGAACACATAAAATCATGTTCCTGTCCAGCTCCATTTGTCTCTCATAAGTGGCTCAACAAACCGTTCTCTGCTTCTCCATTACACCTACACTGCTTGGATAGATACAACAGTTAGCAAAAGCAGACATATTCCTTTTTTTGCTGTGCCCACATCTGCCAATCCACCCACCGCCCTTGATACTTGGCAGCACTTCACTTGCTTACGGTAAGAGTTGTAGCAACACCAGTGGCACTCTTGGCACACAGTTGAGATATGGGCCAGCTTTAAGCACAGATACCGATGCATGAATACAAGCACTTGTCCCAGCTGATGCAGGTAATTTGCAAGTTCTCCAAGGCTGCAAGTTTCAGCACAAAATAGCATAGATCAAGGAGAAATATTTAGCAAATATATTTCCTTTGTACTCTGTGTGTGTTCTTAAAATCTACCAATAAAAAGTAGTGTATTGTGTAGAAAGAAAAGGATAGAAGGTTTTAATATTTGTTTTACAGCAAAACTGAAAAGTGTGACCTGCATTTGTATTCAGCTCCCCTGAATATCTACCTTGAAAAATCCATTTTGCTGCAAATACAGTTGCAGATCTATTGGATGTTATGTTTCTACCAGTTTTTACAAGTGTAGAGACAAAACATTATGTCTATTTATCTTTGGAAAAATAGCCACAGCTCAGTTATATTGAATGGAGAGAGTTTGTAAACTGCAAATTTCAAGTCTTATCAAAGGTTCTGAAAGGAATTTAGGGCTGGGTTTTTACAAAACCATTCTAACACAATACTATGCTTTCATGAAAGGCACTGTAGCTCTATTTAGAATAGTTGCTTTGCTTTAAGGTGAACATCAACCCCACTCAATTCTTAAGCATCCCTTTCTTCCAGGTTTTCTTCCAGGTTTGCCCCTGTATTAAGCTCCATTTCAACAATGGCTTTTTTCTTGCCACTGTTTCATAAAGATCAGACTTGTGGTACACACAACTAATAGTAGTCCTGCAAAAACAGACATAAAATAGAAGTTGTGGTCAACCAGAAGTTATGCTAAAGTGGAATTTATGCTTATACCTTAATTGTGCCAGAAAAGAAAGTAAATTAGAAACAACAGCATTTGGGACTTCATCAATAGACTCACAACACCTCTGCAAGCATTCTTAGCAAGTTGTGGCTTTTGCTGTTGTGTTGCAGCTTTTGTATTTTGTTGAACTGTCTGGGCCACCATATTTAACTCATGTAATACCCCTGTCACACTATTACATATCAGTCTTTCTTTTCAACTGTGAAAACGGTGGATGGGGCGATGGAGCTTGTCTTTTGCCTGCACTGGGGTGGCTGGCGGGTTGTGCTTGGCCTGGAGCGGTTGGCCTGCCCGGCCCGGTTACCCGGCTGGTGCATGTCTCCCTCTTATGAACTGATGGGCTGGGGCTGCTGGCGCTGGCCGGATGGTTGAGCTGGCTTGGCTGTGTGCTGCTCTGCTGGCTGTTGTGTACAGGGGGGAGCTCCCTGGGGCTTCTGGACTGTGGCTTCTGGGTGGTTCCCCTGGGACTCTCCCCTGCTCTTTCCTTGGGGGGGTTGGGTTGTCACCGGGCGGGGTTCTCCTGGGGGGCCCCGGCCCTGGGGGGGCCCTTTTGATGTCTATGGCTTGGGGTCTCCCCGTATCTGTCCCCGGGCCCGGAGGGCAGGTCTGTGGCCCCTAAACTCGTTTTTTTCAATTTTTTTATGGGGAAAAACCCTTGCATACACAAACAAACTCACACTCAGACCCACAGGTTTTAGAGTCGGGGTTAAAGATAAATTTTCTATATTTAGCCGCATTTACCACTAAATCATCTTGCATTTTAAGTTACCGTTTCACTTTTTTTTTAAAAAAAAACTATTTAAAAACAACGAGGTGAAACCAAACAGGGTGTTCTTTTTTCTCTTTTATCCCCTTTCTTTCCTCTATTCTTTTCTCCATCTCTCCCCTTTTCCTTTTTGCCCCACCTCTCTCTCTTTCTTATCTTTTTCCTTTTCATTTCTGTCTCTGTGTCCTTAACAATTGAAATAATCCCAAAGCAGTTTCTAATAAAGTTTCTTTTATAAATATCAAGCAGAGCTTTAAAGCGTTGAAGCGTTAGCAGTAATGCTCCACTTGTGAAAGTAAATCTGTTGGGCTTTTTCTTGGCACTCAGACAACAATTCTGAGCGCTACTCTGCCGGACAGGACACAGTTAAAAAAAAAAGGAACCAATGAACTAATGACAACATCAGTTAGTATTACACCATGATATGTCAACACTTTGCTTAACCTAAGATTGCAATTAATGAAACTAAAAGTGAAATTCAAGCTTCACTTGCTATCTGATGTACTCAGAAATTACTTATTCAGCACTTCACTTTCAGCACTCATGGAGCATTGAAGTTCCATATGGTCATCTGATCCTCCACTATGAAAATATACAAAAAACAAGATGCTGACAGCACAAAACATGAATATTACCGGTCATAACACAGCACAACACTGTTACATTCACCCCATTGATCCCACTATACATAAACCTTTCACAACTGGGGCATTTCAAAAGCATCACGCATAAAAACACTCCTTCATTTCTACATTTAGACCAACACAACATGAGCATCCATTGCAAGTTAGGAAATAGTGTGACAGTAGCTTAACATTTTTTTTTTAGTAAATTATGGGCCCACTTTTTTGTTTTTGGGCTATTAAAATAAAATTTTTAAAAAATAAAGGTTTTTTAGACCCTTTTTTTGGTTAAAAATGTGACAGAATAAAGAAAAGGGTTTTAAAATTTGTAATTTTGCAAAAGGGACCTGTTCATTGAAATTAAAAAAATAAAAAAATATTAGGGGAAAACCCATCTAAAATGCGAGGGGAAAAAAACAAAGGGCCTAAAAATACTTTTCCTTTTTTAAAAATATAATAAAAATATTTCCCCTCTAATTTAATTTTTAAACATTGGGTTTCTTGGAAAAATATTTTTTTGTCTCCCTTAATTTTCTTTTTTGTGCTTACTCCACTTGCAACCAACCCTCTTGCAACCAAATAACTGTAAATGTAACTGATCAATGATCTCAGATGTTTTCATGTCAAAAAATTATGCAACATTAGTCAGAAGAGATGAATTTTGTTAATTAAATTTAGAGAGGAAATCTATTTTTTATCTTTCAGCTGCTAAAAATAGCAAGAAATAAATAACAAAGTGATTAATGCATTTTTTCCAGATT
Organism: Crenichthys baileyi; assembly: GCA_036173005.1. NCBI lineage: Eukaryota > Metazoa > Chordata > Actinopteri > Cyprinodontiformes > Goodeidae > Crenichthys > Crenichthys baileyi. Next base: position 273,048 of record JAHHUM010001545.1, read on the forward strand.
TGATGTTAGGATTATATTGTTTTCAATTGTTATGTCCTTATATCCTGTAGTTCACTCATGCTCATGGCACTGTCAGTCTTTAAACAGATCTTCCTGTTTGTTTTTTCCTCTCACTTCCATTCTTCCATCAGATGAACTGTCACATTCCCTCCACTGAACATCAATTCACTCTCTGCAATCTGCCCCAAAGTTAGTGATGCCAAATCCATGACGGCCTCACTCAATCCACATTTTCCACCCAATGGAATTTGAGGAGATATAAACCAAGCCTTGCTTGGATATGCACATTCTCACTCTGACTCATCAATCAGGCCTCGTGGGAGCTGTCATGGTCCAGATTGGTTTTTAGCTTTCCAGTGAATTGATTGAGAAAAAGAGACTTAAAGTAATGTGTTTGCCAATAAGTTTCCACACCGACTCGATTTGAAATGGAACTAGTCATCGTGTTTGCCCCTGCCTACCATTACTAAGGTTTTTTGATGCTATTTTGGAGCAATCTAGCATTCACTTTTGGCCACACCAACTATCAAACTATGTTTAAGTACCTTTGGATATTACCTGCTGGCTTCCATGAGAAATTGGAATTTGTATGAAGCAGGAGAGCAAGTGAATGTGAGGGTAAGAAAGTGCTGGAATGGTGGAGAGAGCAAAAGCTTGGCACTGAGGAGAAGATATCTGAAAGTGAGAGAAGAGGGAGCTGAAATTCAAATGCAGCAATCTGACAGAATAATTTATTGAGTTTCGGCAGCTTGGTAAAGAGTTTCTGATAAATGGAGCAAGTCGCACTGAACTGCTATCAAAAAATGAGAAGGGGGTCATAGCAATTGAAAAGAAATATATGGAAAAAACATGAAGTACAGTCTCCAGTTTTATGCATACAGATTTTTAAGTTTTGTCATCTTCTCAGCTTGTGTTTTGAACACAGACTTTGAACAAAAAACTTATCTCCCAAAGCTTTTTAAGTAATTTTGAAGGCACAGTTTTACTAAAATTTGCATATCAACCTTTATTAAATAACTCAGTTTACTTAATTCACACAGATGTGAGAGGAGTAGTTGAACTTACATGTTAATAAGCCCCTCTCCCCAAATCCCTCAGGCAAACTGTGTGAGTGTTACTATACGCTCATAAAGTGAATATTTAGGTCAATATATTTGGTAGGAAACTTAACCTCAAAAACATTAAAGAGATTAGGCTCAAACGAAAACCTCAAACCATCTTGTTCTACAGACAGGATGACTTCAAATGAAACTCTAAAGTAAGATGTTTCCAAAAAATACTCCTTGATTTGTACGAAGACATTTAACCTAAATTTTTGTTAAAAGTCATTTAATCGGGGTCACCTTTCTTCAGTGTAACATATTCTGTATCTTCCTTCCAAATTTGACTTTGATATGTGACTAAAATTATTAAAGATGTCGTTGTTACCATTTTTAAAATGCAAACAAAATACAAAAGTAGTGAAATATTTTTACACCATAAGCAGCGGAATTACATATTTTTTCATGCTTTATAAATGTAATGCGTCTTTGTGCATTACAGGAACTACACACAATTCATTGACAAACGGCATCTAGACAAAAAGTCTCTCCATAAACTATCCTTATGGACTTACTGCTTCCAAACGATTTATAGCAAAAGTAAAGGTCCCTGTTGGCTTGAATTTAAATATATAAAGGAGAAATCCATTGGCAGACTCAATAAGAAGCTGCCTGTGCTTTGTCTGGTTAATATTTAAATAGGCTTTGTCCGTGCTGCCTTGCACGGGTTCTGATTTTCCAAACTTTGTGTTGTTTTAAAAGTGTGTCTTTGTCTTTGCAGATGTGTGGTTTTTTAGGTTTTTTCTTCTTGAACGTTTTGGCAAAATATAAAGTCACGTTCAAGATTTAATAAGGCTGAATCGAATTTCTTGGTGTTGACCCTATGCCTTAAACCCATTTTTTCAAAGAGAAGCAATAATATTTACCCAATGAAAAAACGGGAGATAACTGTATGAAGTAATGGTTGATCCGTGTGTTTTGTTAGATGTAATCTAGCAAAACACAGATCCCTAGACATTAGATTAATTTGTTTGTATTGAGTGTTGAAACCAGATATCCACATACACTGTATAAAAAACATAACCATTTCCTCACTCTCTGACTTTAAATTAGACAAAACTTTTCATGTTTAGGTCAGTTATGATTTCCAGAATAATTTATTTTACATTTCTTACATTTCTTTATGGGGCTGCACGGTGGTGCAGTTGGTAACACTGTTGCCTTGCAGCAAGAAGGTCCTGGGTTCGACTCCTGGTTCGTCTTTCTGCATGGAGTTTGCATGTTCTCACCATGCATGCGTGGGTTCTCTAGGGGGACTCCGGCTTCCTCCCACAGTCCAAAAACGTGACTTTTGGTTATTTGTCCTGTGTGTGTGTGTGTGTGTGTGTGTGTGTGTGTGTGTGTGTGTGTGTTGCCCAGCAATGGACTGGCGACCTGTCCAAGGTGTCCTGCCCATAGACTGCTGGAGATAGGCATCAGCTTCCCTGCGACCCACTATGGAAGAAGCGGTATAGAAAATGACTGACAGACATTTCTTTATTGTTTGATAGGAATGACTTTTAAATTGTATGGGTTGGGGAAAAGGTTATGGGTGCCTTTGTTTTTTATAGGGTTTTATTCGTTTGTATTGGTTTTATTGGGTGTTTAAATATGCTTTTATATGTTATTCTGTGGACTGTGTTTCTGATTGTACTTTTTACCCCAAAATAAAAATCAATCAATCAATTGCACAAGCTTCACAATAGATTGCTAGAATTTTGGCCTATTCCTTCTTACAGAATTGATACAACTAGGTAAAGTTTTTAGGCCACCTTGCTCTGACACATTTTTTCAGCTTTGCTCACAATTTTAGTTTGGAATTGAGCTTAGGATTTTATGATGGCATTACCAAAACATTGACTTTGTGGTCTTTAAGCTTCTTTGTGTCTAAATTGGCTTTATGTTTAGGGTCTATTTGGAATTCCCATTTGTGTTTAAGCTTAAGCTTCTTGGCCAATATGTTAAGATGTTGCTTTAATATCTCCACATAATGTCCTTTCCTCATGGTTCCATCTATTTTATGAAGTGCACTAGTCCCTCCTTCAGCAAAATACCTACACAGCATGATGCTGCCACTCCCTGTACTTCCTGCAAATGTGGCAATTGTCATTATGGTCAAACACTTAAATTTCAGTTTCATTAGACCACAGCAAATGTCTCAAAAATTAAGATGTTTGTCCCTATGTGCATTTGTAAACTGGAATTTGTATTTGTTATGTTGCTTTTGGATCAATTGCCTATTTCTTTCTCTTCTTTTCACTGTGGATAATGACACTTTCTTACCCACTTTAGTCAGAAACTCCACAAGGTATTTTGCTTTTGTTCTGGGATTGATTGGAAATTATCTACCAAAACCCGTTAGCTCTGGGGCACAGAACCCATCTCCCTCCTGAAGAGTATAATGGCAGGACATTAATTTTAACATAATTTTTCCAGACTGAAAGTAATAATCAAACATTTTGGAGAGGCCCAGCCAGAGTCCCTACTTGAATCAGATAGAGAATTTGCAGTGTGAAGTAAAGATTAGGGTGATGGCAAGTGGCCTTCCAACCTCAAAGACTTCTAACCTTAAGGTGCTCATCAATAAGGATAGATGGTCAAAATACCTATAGTAACAAGCAAAAGAGTTTAAATCCTGAAATGCCAATAAAGATCTTCCCTTGAATAATTAATACAATTTTCTTCCTTGCAGAGATTAAAAAAGAAAACTTTTCATCTTCAACCTTCAGCATTTGAATCAAAAAATTACAAGAGACTTATCATGCTTTTAAATCCTTTCTTTTCACACTTAAATCATTCAGCTGTGGTCTATATAAATGCTTTGGTCTGAATCCCTTCTTGTTGGAGCTCCACAGGCCCCTCTTTTATCCCTGTTCTGAGGTGGATCTGAGAGAAACTGGTTTGGCGTGGTCTTTTTTCAATGCTACTGAGTCACTTCACAACCCGCGCTTCACATTAACCCGTTCAGCCATTATTTTAGTTTGATAACAGAGATACAATTATCTAGCGGCACAGAAACAAGACAAAAATGTTAAAAAATGCAAATCTGTTTACGTAATAATACTATTCAGTATTATTACTTAAACGCAGTACGATTATGTCTTCAAGGAGTTAAAAGCAGCACACAGGACTAACATAAGCAGAAGGCACGATGATACTGATATCAAAACAATGACCAGGACGTCATATCAGCACAATAAATTAATGTCTAAAATAAAGTTTGTTGTTATTTTAGCGTTATTTGCAGCTTACCATTTTGCTGGGTCCATGGTTTCCATTGACAGAAGGAACTGACCCTTAATCAGATGAAGTCTTTGAGCAAATCCTTCTTGATACTGGTGGAGGTTGCTGAGGCACGCGTCCTTGAATTGGGGAAATAGGAATTTCCCCACTGATGTGGAAACATTTCTATGAAAAATAACATTTAACCAGGCACTTTGAAGAGATTCTGATGCTGGGGGACAGTGTAATGAATTGTGTGGGTTAATACACCCAATAAACGAACCAAACTTATTCTCTTGCAGATTATGCATACTTGAGCTTGAACTACAAACTGTTATGATTTGTGGGTGTTTTTGGGTTTTGTTGGTCTTATTTCACTGTTGAAGTTCTAAATCATGTTTCTGTTTATTTTTCTGGTCATGTTTTAGTCTTGTTCATGTTTTGTCAAGTTTGGTTTTTGGACCTGGTTATGCTTTGGTTTCATGTTTTTCTAGTTATGTTTCTATTAGTTTGTATTCTTGAATTCCAGTTTTGCTCAGTCGCGTTTGTTCTCTCCTGTCAATTAAGTTTATTCGGTTCACCTGCACCTAGTTAATCTGTCTCCTTGCTTCACCTGGTTCACACTCCATATATACACACCTGTCCTGTTTATTCCTTGCGGAAACATTTTCAAATCATGCTCAAGTCTTGTTTTCTGGATCATACTCATGTCTGTTTTTTTTGGATCATGCCATGTCTGTCTTGCCTGCTCGTTTATAGTTTTGTTCCTGCCTCATCTGGAGTGAGTTTTTGTTAATTAAATAATATTTTTTCACTTACCGTCATGCTGCCTGCTCGTCTGCATTCTGGGTTCCCACGCTGCACAAGTCCTAACACAAACTCGCAGCAAGAAATAAAAATGGGAGATACGAAAATTGGTCAGCCTGAAGTCCATGACCTTGTTTAGCTGTTCCGCAGCATATGCTGTGATGTAACAGTTCAAAAAACGTAACAGAGGATAGAGAAAACTGAACGGACTGAAAAATATGACCGAAACAGAATATCAAGATATCTCTGCAACACCTGGAGAGACTAAATTAAACTTTTCTGCACTTCTAAAGACTCCAAGTACACAACAAAATGTATTTAAGGGCTAAAAAAGTGGATTTTGCATGATACGTCCCCTTTAATGAAGCCTCTAGATGCTTGGGTTTTTTGTATTTGCTGTTGGCATTTTAAAGCATGAAGTAATTGACAAGGATCCGTTTTATGATCTTGAAAGCAATCTAGAGAAAGGCGTAGAAGAGCCCTGAATCCTTTTATTATGTCTCTATTGCAGGAACATGACATTTTGAGCCTGGTTTCAGCTCAGACATTCTTTGATTTAGCAATCCATGGATCCTACTTTGCAGCAGCAAGATTAGAGCAGAATGTCATGTGCTGCTGAGTTTTTATGTGAATGCCAAATATTAAAATATCTACAACAGGGTTCATCTTTATGGGATTGCTTGACATATCTTTTTCACTTGTCCCCTGAGATTCTGCAGCTGAAATGGGTTCGTTAACAGCCTGTAGTATTGTTAAGATTTTCAAAAACATCTGTCGGTTTGTAAATGACAAATTTGACTGGAAGACCCAAACTCACAGAATCAAAAGGAAATGACCACAACATCTTAACAATGTAGTTGCTCACATTAACAATTATTTTAAAACTGTTTGATTTTACACAGCATTCTGTATCTACAGCTTGGCATTGTATGGTTTCAGTATGTATTGTTGAAGAAAAATTGTATTTTCTAAAGAAAGAGAACGATGATAACCATTCAATCAGCTTGATTAATTTAGCCTTATAAGGGAGACGGGTTTTTCAGCATCAGACGTATTACTGAGCAGAGCTGAGACCAATCTGATGAGACAAAGGTCAAAACTTCCTTATATCAGCTTAGCAAAAACCCCATGTGGCCTGGCACCTCCTCTAGGAAGAGCCGAGGTGAGAATCAACCTAACTTTCACGCAGACATCTCGACTCCTCTGCAAAAAATGTTCTTATGTTGAACCAGCAGGGGTTCCAGGGACAGGAAGGGAAACAAAACACCTTTTGTTCAGGCACTTTTCCCCTTTAGCTTGTAAATGCAGTGGGGATTACCAACAGGAGGGAGCAGAAAGGAAGGTGGAAGCCATTGTGAGGTCAGAAGGATCGTCACCTCAGAAGGACAAAAGCAATTAAAATTTTCTCTCACAGTATATAAGCAAACTAATAAATACAATGAACCTCCCTCAACCCAATAAAATGCAGAAAGTGATAAAAGGTCAATTACTGCATCTGCAAATGGATATTAACCCAGCAACCTGAAAGCTTGATGTGGGTGAAGGTAAGTTTGCATTAGGGCAAATAAAACAGTGATTTGTAAAGTGATTGCATACTTCGAAAACACCTTTTATGGCCAAAGCATGGAGACAAGCACCTGATTGTTTATTGATCATGAATTAGTATCCCATGTCGAGAAGATCAGCAAAAGGTTGCAAAGGTCAGTCAATCAGCCTGTGGAAATCTGTTACTAATGCCTTACAGTCTGACTTTGAAGGAGGTTAGTTACCCCTCTTATGTGTTTTACATTGATATTGATAATGTCATAAAACTCTTCCGCAATGTATTATGTTTCTGTAGAGAACAATACTTACTCACATAAACTTTGCACTTGCATTCTTACATTTACTCCTTAAGTCAATCTGCAATCTCCACTTTACCTAACATGCATGTTTTCTAGACTGGAGGAAAATGGAGCACACGCAGAAAAGTCATTTGAACTCGTCATAGAAATGCTTTGGTCAAAATTTGATTTGGGGGCATGTTTTGCAATACATCTACTTTCATTAAATCTCTGTGAATATTTAGAAATGTATATGTTTTTCAGTTTTGCTGAATATCAGGTTTTATCTGATGCAACAACATTTTGTAATAAGCAGTCGTGCCCACTTTTATTGCAATGCTGTCCAAGAACTTGAAGAAATGTTTGTATTTGATGTGGGTAAATTTAGAATTACATCTTAGTTTACATTATTCCATAACTGATCAATTTTTCAAATATGTTTTTAAATTTCTTATGAACATTGCCAAAATTTGAGTAAAATCCAAAAAAAACATGCTTATTTTAAATGAACAAAAAGTGGACTCTGTCTCCATCACATTTGAAATTTTACTCTAACTTATGCAGTTTATAGTGTTTATTGTAAAAAAAAACACACACACATACACACACAGACACGTTGTGTGGCCCCACACAAGCTGAGCATATCTACGAGTCTCCTGCATTGAGAGATTCTCTGTTATGCAATGCATGGTCACTTCATACTGCACGCTAACGTGGAGGTTGTGAAGAAACAAAGACTTAAAAGTGTGGTCTTCTTCAAGACCTGGAGCATAACATCCCTGAAAAAAAGCAGTCTTCAAACGTTGGAAATATTCTCGGGGAGGTTCATCTTGTTTTTGTAAAACTGTCAAAGCATTAATAGTGGCAGGGGCTTCATCTCTGTAAACATAGTACTCTTCTCTAAGAGCCTGGCAGAGAGCTGGATAGCTGTCACTAATTTCTGGAGGAAGAGTTTTTATGAACACATGAACACTCTTAGCTGTTGTTTTCCAAATAAGCCTCAGCTTCTCACGATCAGAAGGAAAACACAAGTCAAAAGACAATGTTCAACCTCAAACAGGTAAGCATCAATATTTGACTCCTGGCTACCTGGATCAAAAGCTTCTATGTCCTTAGCAAGGGATTCAAGTTGCTTAAAACGGACCCCATGCTCCGGTGGACCATGTCCATCTGAGAAGTCACGCTGGTTAGGTTCATGAAACGGTGGAAGATTATGATCTAACCTCCGGGGAACGAAACAAGTTTTCTCATGATTTAAATGAGAGCTTTCTAATGAATGGACTCGTGCAAGTGGTGGTGGGTCAGGTTGGATTGATTCACCTGAGAACCATGTGTGTCTTTCCTGGCCCCTAGGGGTCGCCACAGAGTCAGAAGGGAGAGGGGTGCCAATCAGGCCAGAATGGTGCTCCTTCCACCTAATTGGACCACTTGTGCACGCTGAGTCCGGCACTTGGTCATCTTGGTGGTTGTTCACTGCAATGGGATTTGGCAGGACACCACTGGAGACCATCTGACTTCCAACATTTCTGTTAAGGTCTGTGGAAGTAAGTTGAACACTTTGATAAAGTTTAGGAACGGGAGACTCTGACCTAGGTGCTGGATGCCTGCTGTCTGAGTCTACCCCCTGCTGTGGCTGCTGTGAGTGAAGATGCAAATCAGGTACCTGAAAGGTGGGGGTCTGTTCCCCCCTTTGGGATGAAGTTTTCTTGAGCTCATCTGCCATCAGGTCCACTAACTTTGCTTCAGCTTTCTCCATCCTCTCCTCACCTTTTGAGAGCTCAAGCTTTGCAGCATTCTCTCTTTCAATGGTCATTTGGTGGGCAGTCTGTAACTGAAGATATCTTTAAGCTTCCAGTTGTGATTTCTGCTGATACAACAAGGTAAGCTGACAAAGAACATCTGAAATCAGAGCATCTCTAGCCGGATACTTAATGAAGTTTACCAACTCCTGAATCCTCTCATCACATGCAGCAAGGTCAATGGGCAAAAGGCAGGGTAATCATTCTTTACCCCTTCTTCAGGATGTCCCCTTTTTTAGGCCTCAAGCCCAGTTCAAAGAGGTCCACAGAGCTTCTTTCTTTTCTGTTGATGTTTGTTCAAAAGCTAAGTGATAAGGGGAAATTGTATTTGATCATAATCATGCATCTTTTTCTTCTATTACAATTCAGGATTAGTAAGGGAAATAATAATCAAGTCTCATCTGAAGACATTGTATAAACGCTTGTTAGCCTTCATAAGTAACAAAGGAGGAAAATGAGTCCAGCACAGTCTAAGTGATTTCAAAGAACAGAAAGACACATTGCTATGTCCAAACTCCTTTGTCACTGTTTACTTCACTTGATAACTGGATATTACCTTTCATCACAGAGCTCCGACAGTTGGTGAAAACACTTTAGAAATAACTAATGGAATCCCCTTAGGGCTGTGATCAAGGTCCCATGCTGTTTAAACTGATGATTCAAAACTTTTCTGCCAAATGCAGCCCGAACCAGACCATGACGTTGGCTATTGCCACGATAATTTTTGTGTTTCAACAACAGTGAAAATTTTCCAACAGCAAAGAAATGAGACAACTTGTATAAACAGCCCTATTGAAGAATACTAAATTACACTACTTATAATAAACTTCAGTGCTATGTAGACAGAAGTATGAAGTTATGGGGCAGGCACCCCAATGAGGTGTCATGGACAACTAATACCGCTTCCTTATTTAAAGAGAAATAATACCTCTTTCATTTCATATGCCAGATAAGGAGGACAAAACTTGATTCTCCTGTCCTTTTCACATTCTACACACCTTCTACAGACAATAAAGAAAACACCCTACCCACAGGATCTTAGTTTAGTATAGTACTTCAGCTGCCTCTGCCTAAAAGGCCCCTAAAGAGACCAGCAAGGAAAGCTAAGAGAATCATTAGGGCTTCACCCCTGCTCAAAGAGGATCTGTATAAGAAACATTTACAGCAGAGACAAAAGTGGATTGAAGGACTCGTTAGAACTGATAAGTCAAAAACCCAAAGGAGAAAAGTTTAACTGCCTCCTTGGGCACAGTTCTTTATGAATCCTGGAAACTTTGATCCTTTTCAGACTTTTTATCATTCCAGTATGGTGAGAGTTTGTAATCTGACAAGTAATTCATATTATATTAATATTATATATATATATGTATATAATATATATATATATATAAAATATATTATATATATATATATAATTATATATATATATATATTAAAATATATACATACAGTACTGTGCAAATGTTTTAGGCGGGTGTGAAAAAATGCTGTAAACAAAGAATGCTTTCAGTAATTATTTATTTATTTACTTTTATCAATTTACAAAATGCTAAGTGAGCGAACCCAAACATACAGCCAAAGTTATTAGGAACTATATTCAACGTAAAGAAGAACAAGAATTACTGAAAGGGAATGGTGTGCCCCCCACAGAGCCCTGATCCCAGCATCATCAAGTGTGTCTGGGATTACATGAAGAGACAGGCGGATGTGAGAAAGTCTACATCCACAGAAGATCTGTGATTAGTTCTCCTAGATGTTTGGAACAACCTACCAGCCAAGTTCCTTCAAAAACTGTGTGCAAGTATACCTACAAGAATTGATGCTGTTTTGAAGGGTGATCACACCAAATATTGATTTGATTTAGATTTAATTCATGCAGCTAAGGGCAGAGCAGGTGTTCTAGAGTTCAAGATGTTTTAGTTGACATCCAAACAGCCTTTAACATAAGTACATTTGTATTTAGTGGAGAAATAAAATGACACTTTAAAAGTCACCAATGAGAAACCTGTTGGTAAAACTTTTGACTATACTTTGTACAAGTACTTTTACAACAGTTGCCCTGGCTGGAGTATGCAGAGGCTGACAATTTTGTCCATTCCTGATTTGGTAGTCTCTTAAGATTGGTCTACCTGGAGTCTTGGGTCCTCTCTTATACACCTGTCCCATTATTTTATCTATGGACTGCCCAGCCCATGGTAGAATGATGATTTGGGGTCTAGTGAACTGTTTCCCTGTTAATTTGGGCAAATGTCTTAGATCAGTGATTCCTAACACAGGGGGCAGCCACTTTGAGTGGGGCCCTGGAAACCCCCCTGGGCTTTAATGCCAATGAGACAGTTAACATGTTTTGCAAATATTAAAAGTAATAACACACAAAAATTATCAAATGGTGCAATTAATCTTTAATTGCTTCATATGCTACTTTTACACAAATCTCTGCATATTATGATTCAATAAAAAAATAAATGTATACATTTTTTTTGCCTTTGCAAGAAGTGGAGCTCAATAAAGAGGTTGGTAACCACTGTGTTAGATATTCTCTCTGCTGAAAGATCAAGTGATGACCAATTTTCAGTTTTGTTGCAGAAATCACCAGATTTTCTTCAGTGTCTTGGCTTTTCAAATAGCCATGACGTCCACATTGTCACAGATCCCATACTGACAGTGGACAGGAGGTTCTTCATCTGTTATGTAACACCTGACCTATCTGAAGTTTCTGATGCTGAAAATATCAATCTTAATTTCATCTGACAAAGCAAGTGGTCCAGGTTAACCCCAGTAATATTTACCAAACTCCACGTTTACACATATGATGGTAGAAGGGAATATCCTTTCTTCCTGCATTGCCTTGACAACCACAACCAGTTGACGTCTATAGTGCCTAATGGTGACCCCCAAGATGTTACTTTTTGCTGCAGTTCTCTTACAGTGGAGAATTTTTCATTCATTTCTATAATGCTTATTCTGTATAGTGGCAATATAAATATGGTTCCTCATTCAGCCTAGCTGCCTGTGACTAAAAACAATAGGCCTCAAGGTAAGCAGGAGATCATGGATTGCAAATTAAAACTTCCCAGTCACTCTGATTACCCTAATAAAAGTAAAGCATAAACTAAAACTTTCTGCTGTAACATTTTTATTTTATTTTATTTTTACAGCTGCTAATATGTGTGCCATGGTGATTTTGATATTAACCATTTAACATATGACTTTTCCCCAACCTCTAAGTATATGTACTTAAATAATAGAGATTTTTTCTCATGTTTAGCTTATTTAAAAAGATTACTTTTTATTTCTTTATACTTTATATAACTTTATGATTTTTCACATTTTCACAAGGGTGCTGTACGTTTAGCATAGGTGGACTAAAGAAGGTATTTCCCAAAACTGGCTCTATGCAATTATTACCATTAGTATTATAAAATACATAATTTCCCTACAAATTAATTGTTCATACTGGGAGTCCCACATGAAGAGCATGAATGGCTGCTACTTTTAAGTTATCATGGGTGTTTCGGTGTTTTTCATGCAGGGAAATCCAAATAAAAAGAACCCAAATCCATCAACACCACATGGTGACAAACATGAAAAGTGAAAAGAAGCTGAAGGATAAAGAGGTTTGAGAACAATTAGCCACATCAGCATTCTACCTTTGTTTATTTGTGTCTCGTGTGCATTACAACTACCTTTCTCAGTTACACGTAACGTTCACACCCCTCTCTTCGCTGGCGCCGCATGGCCACCAGAGGAGGTGTAAGTTGACAAATGAGGGAGGAAGACACAGCGTGAGGTCATGGTGAGGTAGCGAGCTACCTCTCACTGGGTAAATAAATAAGCCATGGCGCTGTCAGCAATGCCGAATATTCATCACAGTAATAGCCACCTTGGGGTTGGTTAAATGTTCCAAGGAAACATCAAGGTCAGTTGGTGTGCCCTAATAACATAATAAACTTCAAAAAATGCCTGATTTGTGTCTCTGTGTGCTGAAAACTACTTGAAGAAGAGGAATCCTTAGAGAGCAGAAAAGTTAGGGAACAATTAGTATATTAGTATATTGAGGGTATATTGAGTAGATAATTTCAATAATTAATACATTTTTATCCAGAGCTTATCCTTGAACTTTTGGTAAGACTATAAAAAAATTCAGCACTTTGGAAGGTTTAAATATAAATCCACAAGCTGGGTTTCACTGAAACTATCGATCCTACACTTAAAGTAACTTTACGACATTGTAGCTAACATGATAACAACAAAAATTCCCCTAGGACAATCTGACAAAATCTGCAGACAAAATGTGATGTAACAGATACTTTTAATGCCTCTATTAAAGCTATCGCTCTAAGCTTTGCAGAATATGTAACACATCTCCCATGTACCATGTTTCTTTTGCCTAAGTGATTTAGACTCCAAACAGAAAAAGAAAAAGGGCCAGTTTTCTTTGAATTATTTTACCATAGCATACAAACAGATTATATAGATTACACTACAGCACAGTTACTCACCTGAAACACTGGCAACATTATGTGTATTGGCTGTTTATGTTTCTGTAGAGATTATGCAGTTGCATCTCTCTGCAGTTTATATTGCGATGACATAGACCGTATTGCTTGATCTGTCTGTAACCTCAGTCATAAATAATGCAACACAAGAAAAAACGGCAGAGGTGTTTAAATTTCATGTATGTTAATGCATTCAGTTAGATGAATTTCTATTCTCATGAAGCCTTTGTACAGTAATCTTTAGTAAACAATAATCACAGGGTTAAATATTTTTTTAACAATCTTATCACTTTTTTTAATCCCCTGCTTTTTTTTTATAATATAAATTATTCCAAAATCTGTTGATGAACAACCTAAACAGATATACATTAAGCGCAAAAAACTGTTGCTGTATTCCTTCTGGAAAGTTGGATTACATTTTCAGTATTGTTTATGCTGTATACTTTAAAGTTTAATTTAATTAAATAGAATTCCCAGTAACAACAACAAAGTAAGTCATCTCTGGGATTTTCAGATGATATGATCATTTAAAAAGAAATCATAATTCATCACATTTTTTACTGGGTTGAATTTTAGAGCTGTATCGTGAGTTAAACTAATTGCTGTGGATCCTTTTCCCCATGTTACCACTGTCTTAAATCTTACCGAAATGGAAATTCCACTGTGACCTTTTAACCTTGTGCATTATTAAGGTGAGACGCACACCTACGGTTTCTAAACTGTTGCCAGGGGACCAGGTTTTTAGCATTTGTTGAAACCTCTGCATGGATCTGGAATTGATTACCCTTCACCCACCCTTTTGGCTTCTAAAAAAATCTCCTCCCTTAGGATTTAATTTTAAAAAGACAAAGGCATTCACATTTGATTCAGTAATCACATAAACCCATAAAGCTGAAAACCTATGTCTTCTACCTCATTCTAAAGACCAGAATTACCATAAAACACAGTGTTTGGGCTTATGCCATAGACCTAATGAAAAATTATCTGAAAAATACCAAATGTTCTTTTCTATAAAACTGTTCTGTTCAATTATGTATTTTCTCCAAATCCATTTACATGTAAAATGATTTTAGGCAAGGGTGGCGAATGTTTTGATGAAAGCTGTGTAGTGCTTCAGAGAAAAATGTCATAAACATGTTTAAACTATATTTAAAAATATCGCCTTTTTTTTTTTTTTTTTACATTTTCCCTAAATATCAGCAAAGGTTTTATGTTTTTCTTTATTTTAAAACCTAAAAATAGAAATGAAATTGTGGTTCTTTAAACAAATTTGCTATATTAGATATTTAGCAAAACATAAAAAAAAAAGTTGCCTCTTTTTAAAGGGTCATGTAACATTGAGTTGTAATTAGGAGGACTTAGGGCAGAAATGGCTCTTTGTTTTCAAGGGTGACAGACTTCTGGTCTTAATGAGAAGAAAGCCTAATTAACCATCTCAAGCTCCTGTTTTAACACCAATCTTCTTAGTTTGTTAATGTAGTCATATTCAATTAATTAGAATATACTTTACGATGAAGACTGTTTGTCACATTAAAAATACCTTTGAAAATAATACCCTTTAAGGAGATATTAAGCATACATTTCATAATGACCAATTTCTGTATTAAAAATGCTTTTATTGGTCTGATGTAATATTCTAATCTTAAATATTTGTTTTCATAATCTGTAAGTGGAAAATCATTGTAATTAACAGAAATGGAGCTGCTGCACTCAGTTGAAAAAAAAAATACTCACTCAAACGTCAGAAATTGTTCCTTGAGATCTAAATATCAGTGACCAAATGACTCAAGGTTTACAGACATTAATAATGTTTGTCAAATGGGAGTGATAATTCTGGCCTTCCTTTGATGCTGGTTGAGTAAAACCTGGTTGGAATTTAACAAAATGTATTTTTTGGAATCTGTGAGCTCTCAACTTACAGCAAACATGTTGGTTGTGTGTGTTGAAGTGAGTTTGTTTATTTTCTGATTCAACTGCCTTTAGTTATAACTGTTTTTGGTGTTTGTAGAAATTCTTTATATCAGCTTTTAGTCAAGATTCTACTATTTCTGTGGACACCACATATGTTTATGTTTAACTAATGGAACTTGCAGTAAAGAAAGTAGAAGAACACAAGAATTAAGTTTTTCCCACCAGAACTGGAGGTTGGGTCTTAAGAGGCTAAGCATATAATTAAAGCCTAAAATTAATCATATTTAGTGAGCTGAGCAGACACATCACTTTTATTTGTTCCTTTAAGTGAGCAAATTCCAGACTGCCATGACAGTAAGAAGGGTCCTAATTCAGGATATCATGAGGGTTTCCACCGATTTATATGGTAGCAAACAGGGGACACCATTGCCAACTTTTTCCTGGTTTTGGTTCTCCCCTGGGTTATTGACAAGATGGATTATTACCACTGAATCTATGCACAGCCCCTTAAAACCACACGTTAAACAAGGATGTGATTTTGTTTTTGACTGGCTCCATAGTGAACTTTCTGACTTTGTAATCTAGCTAGACATGCTTGCAGTGCTCCTAAAACACGTTTTTCTTGAAATTACTACACTATTTAGTTGGTCACTAATATACTGCTTCAGAATATTAAATCCATTACTAGTATTTGCTTTATCAGAAACAAAGTCACTCTGGCATACAGTGGATATAAAAAGTCTACACTCCCTGGTTAAAATGCAATGTTTTTCTGCCAAAAAACATAGACAATGCAAAATCATTTAAAAACGTGTTCTACCTTAGAATGTTGATTATGAACAATTTAAATAATGAACAACCAAATCTGCAAGAGCAAAAAGTACAAAGTACAATAGCTGCAACAACCTGGTTGCATAAGTGTGCAAACCCTGTATCTAAGACAGGTAGAACACAAACAGTACTTACCAGTAATTCCTGCATCTCCTTCATGTTACTGTCTTGCCAGCCTCCTGGACCAGTTCCCATATTTTAAACAATTATGGAGAAAAGTTAAGCCAAAGGATGCAAATGAGCAAATACCAATTTTACTTAAAGTTAATTAGATTCATTATAAGTGATGACATGAGTGTACTATAGCAGACCGAATGCTGGAATTGAGTTAAAAGCTTGTTAAGCCAGTTTAAGAATGTGCTCACTTCTTCAACCAGGTTAAATCAGCTTTTGATTTTTTTTTTTATTTTCACCACCATTGATTTTTTTTTTTATTTCCGTTAAATAATGCAGGATATATGCCCTGTTAAAGGTGGAAAACAATCTGAAATTTTAACAGGGGTATATAGACTTTTTATATACACTGTAGGCTGAGGATCCAATGCTCTGTTAGATGTCCATAAAAAAAATCTGTTTCTGAACCCAGAATCTCAGTGGTATGTTATCCTGAAAATTGGACTGTGTCAACGGGTGGCAGTCAGGTTGTCCAGGGACAGATGATGGTCCACTCCTGACAGCTCCAGCTTGCACCTCAGAGGTCCTAGATAGATAGCATTAAAGTCACTGAAGAAATCAAAGAACATGATCCTCACAGTGCTTCTAGGCTTCTAGTCAAAGCTCAGTTCAGGAGGTAGATGATGGCATCATCCGGACCGATGCCAGGCTGGTAGGCGAACTACAGTGGATCCAACAAAGACCTCACCAGGCTCTGACACTAAGGGTCTTATACAGTGAAACTAAAAAAGTGTGGTGGATAAGATAAGAACAGTTTTTTACCTTAAGGATTAATGTAGGATTGTATCTTTGGAAGCTGACATACAGCTGGAGTTGTGCTACTCCACAAAGCTTTAGTAGCTGTTGTTGTGAACACGCATAAAAGCAATTGGCAGGCAGTATTCAGGCAGGACAAGACACGTGAAGGTGAAATATATCTAAAGAAAGAAATGCTATAGTTCATACAAAATGAGTGGTTAGCAAAGAATAAACCACAACAGTTTACCAACAAGTTGTATCATTGATCATTTCTTATCATTGACCATAAGGACCAAGGACACACCATAAAAATACTCAACACAGACATATTTACACCTGCCTCTGTAAAACAAATTAAAGTCATTTTATACTAATACAGACAATAGAAATTGTTTAAGTGGCTTGCTCTTCAGAAACCAGGCCCAGATATTGCATTTTTGGTTTTTAAGCATCAGGTCAAGGGCTTGCTAATGAGTGATGTTCTCTGTACTGAGTAGTTTGGTAACATGACCTTTAAATGTCATTTAATTTACTTAAATTTCTCTGTCATAACTAAGTATAAAATAAAACCTAAGCATCTACCGTCTTGGGCAAAATATTAAAGTCTATTCAGATAGTAGACCTCAGCAATTTATCTAGGTGGAACAAAGTGATCTGAGCAATCAGACAAATACAATTTCAGTCTCATTTTATGATGTTTTAAGATGATTTAACAAAGAATTTAAAATGTAGGTATGGTGTGTTGTTTTTTTTTCTTCTATTCCAGATAAAAATACTGCTTTTTAGCACATCAAACCAAGAGTAGAACAGAGGTGGGATCTTATTGTAATAGTTTGCAGTCATAGTAAGATGTGATTTTTAACAATGATGTCAAAGTTTTACAAAGAAAAGACATGAGTTATTCTTGTTATTCATGGCACATAATGCATCACTAAAAGGGCACATCTAATCTGGGCAATATACCGTCCAAACCTTGCAACTTGTTTCAATTCTGTTTCATTTATTGCATCTTTGCATCTATCTTTGATGTTATCTAGTGAGCTGTCGATGGGTTTAATGAATGAATAAAACATCTTACGCCGTGATTGCTACTGTGTTTTATGACGACTTTCCTTCTTTAGTAACTCAAAAGAAGCAGTTTGCCTTATTTATCATTACTCCCCTATTTTGAAGTTTTTCGTGCACAAGCCTTGGGAGAAACACAAAGCAATCCAATTTCTCATTCAGACAGGAACTCCATTCCTGTCTTTTGTCAGAGATTTTATGAAAATCCCTGAGTACTCAATTTCTTTGAATGTCTTGGTTTACAGGGAGCGGACTGACATCGTCAGCCCAATAATTGACCTTGATTACAACTGGAAGGCTTGTCTGTTCACTTATTGCTGTCAAATGTTAACAAACATTACATTTTTCAGAGCAGAATTTACCTGCTTGTAAAACAGTGCAGGGTCCAGGGTTTTGCTGATTTTTAACAACTGTTAGAAGTGCTGTTAATCACAGAGTTTTCTGTACTCCCACAGTCATACTCTAAACTGTTTAGGTTCCACAAACTGAGCATGAAAATTAGCAGCAGTGCTTAAATGTAAAAAAATGCTACTTTATTTCACATCACCTGTATTGTTAGGCAGTCAACAGAGCAGAAAGTGCTTTGATTTATTTCTTTTATTTTCATTCCATGGTGTTACAAACCCTTTCGTGTTTTACTGTTATCTATGAGGTAAAGATATATTTTTGTGCAATGTAAATTTACTTATAAAATAAACATAAATAAAAAATAAATAAATAGCAATAGAAATAAAACTTCAATGGTGAAGGCAATTTTTGCCCATCCCATGGCTAAATAAGATGCCATGGCCTTCCCACCAAAAATCATCTAATATATAGGGGCAAACTAATAATCTTTTGGGAATACTTTTTTGATAAAATAGCTGAGATTTAAGTACTGACATTTTTATTTATTATATAATGATAATGTATTTCTATGGAATGCTTTAAAAGAGCATTTTGTAGAATAAAATGAACAGACCCAATGACATGACACGAACATAAATATATGGACAATAAAATCACAAAGAACTCAGAGACAGATAACAGAAGGTAATAACATTCCACAAAATCTTCTAAAACGTTGGGTGATGACACATGATAAGTGAGAACATAGTTCCACCTCAGTTGTTTGCGTGTGCTGCAGGCAGTCATGAGGATTACACTCAGCTGGGCTGGGAAATGGATATTGCTGAGTTGTAGAGATGACAGGAAGTGAAAACTGCTGTGCCCTACCTGTTGAATTTACTCACATGCAAAATGATGAAATTATGTTTTTTTCTCAAGTGAGCACACAGCTGCACTCTTTGGCTTTTAGAGGGAAAACTTAGATTATTACCTTGAAACAAACAAAGCAGACGTAGCTCAATTATCATCTAATTCGCTGAGAGGAAGTGCATTTAACATGGAAGGTTGCATACAAAGTACACCTGCACGCTCAACCCTGAAATTACATTTCTATACAGCTTAATTGTTTTCCCAATCCCATTTAAGGTGCAGCATAATCACTAGCTGGGTGGCATTCCAACTGTTTTTTTTTTAATGGATGACGCTCTATATTTATGATCTGCACCAAAGTCAGCAGGATGTGATTTATGGCAGATGGAAACTGTAAAGTGCTCTCTGGTCTAATTATACTTTGGTTACATTTCTAAAGTGCTAAATATTGCCCTATCTATAATATTTTATACATTTTAAATTAATGGGTTGTTTTTTTATTATTTTCTTCTCCTTCCACCATGTTGAATCACAACTTTATGATCCAGAGGGACAGATCGACGTTCACTTTTAGTTACAGTAGTCTGGTGATTTGACCCTTCAGTCTCAGCCCTTTGCTCTGCTATCTTTAATCAGTTTGAGCCTGCGACTCTCTCATTTTCAGAGGATGTGGTGAATCATCTTAAGCCATCAGGTTCCCCACGGGATCCTGTTGCTCGACAATTTTTTTGAAGAGGTCTTTTCAGTTATTACGAAGTGTGTTCTTACCATTATCAATTGTAGTTTTCCTCTGGTGTGGACCTTGCTAAACGAAGTAGGCCAAACTCTTCTTATGGTGTGGACCTTGCTAAACGAAGTAGGCCAAACTCTTCTTATGAAACCTGGTCTAGATTATTCTGTGTTGGTTAATTATAGACTTATTTCTAAGCTGCCATTTGATTAAATTTTAGAGAAGATTGTAGTTTGTCAACTACAATCATTCACGAATGAAAATGGCATTCTGGAAATCTTCCAGTCTGGTTTTAAAGCATCCTATAGCACAAATTTAGCATTATTAAGAGTCATTAATGATATCTTTTTTGGATGTGATTCTGGTAACTATGCTGTTTTGGTTTTGCTTGACCTAACTGCTGCCTTTGACGCTGTGGACGACAACATATTAATATCATGTTTCAGTCATGTAGTGGGCAATTCAGAATACAGCACTTCATTGGTTAAAATTTTATCTGACTGATTGGTCTTTCTGTGTCAACATTTTAGGGCCTGATCTACTAAGATCCCAAATAAAGAGCTCTAAATTGCTTGTGCAAACAAAAATTCCATGTGCAATTAGTGGGTGTGTTAAGGGTGATTTACTGAGATTGCTTACGCAATTAATAACAGGTGCAAAAGTGGTGCGGAACAAATGAGGATTTTGCATGTGCTACTGGCTGTCATCATGGACGGTTTGAAAACATTCACGCACGTGAAGAGATAGACCACTAGTGGTGTTCAAGCACCTGCCCTTTTGCCCTGGATGAGAAACGTGCCATTTTTACCTGAGCACAATTTTTTTATCCACCAATATTTAAAAATAAAACTACCCTCTCTGCCATGAATTCCTCCAAAAGTGTTTTGATATTTGACGGGCATTTATTTGAATCCACTGACCCTGCCCTGGCCACAATTCTCCTCTGCCTTGCATGAAGTAGACAGGTCAGTGAAGGGACGTTGATGGAAATAAAAAAAAATATATAAACTTTCAGGCGGGCTTTGAATAAGATTGGACTGTGTTTGAAGACACGTTGCATTAATCTGTATCGGGCTGATGTCGTTTTCCCTACATTCATGCCAATGTAAATATGTTGTGGAACATGCTGCAGACAGATACAATTTAGGCCACCTTTCCTGGGCTATATAAAAGCACTCCTCCAGTGCCATCCAGACAGCGATGCTGTGCCACAAAGGGATGGTGTGCGGGAATTATTCAGATGCAAGAACCTGCAGCTTTAAATGGATTTTTTCCATAGGAGATATGGCATGTCCTCTATTTGGGACTTGCTCCAAATCAGCCCTTAAAATTGGCATTGCTGGACAAATAATATGTCGCTACTATTTTTATTTCTGACAGTCCAAATATTTTGACATACGCACAGATGGTTCTCTCTCTCTCCAGTAATTTTAAATTGTACAGCCAAATTAGAGCAGTTGTAAAGTCCTGCTTTTATCATTTAGGGCAGTTGGCAAAAGTGAAATCTTTTCTGTCCAGGTAGCTCTTTGAAACAGTGATCCACACTTTTATTTACACTTTTATTTTGTCCTGCTTAGATTACTGTAATGGACTTTATGTTGGGGTGAGGTCAATCCTTTCTCTCTTATCTGCAGCTGGTTATAAACGCTGCTGTGCGTCGTTTAACTGGTAGCCTACTTCACCCCTGTTCTGGATTCACTCCACTAGCTGCCTGTGCATTTTAGAGTTCATTTTAAAATTCTTACTTTCCTTTTTAAATGTTTGAATGATCTTACCCATACCTTTCTGAGCTTCTTCATCCCTTCTTACCTTCTCTGTCACTCAGGTCAGCTGAACAGCTGCTCCTGCAGGTACCAAGGTCTAGGAGGAAGCTCAGAAGTGGCAGGGCCTTCTCTACTGGTGCTCCTCAACTGTATAATAACCTACCTCTGCACATTAGAGTCAGTCCTTCATTGCCCAGTTTTAAAACTTTGTTAAAACCCATTTTTATTCTTTGGCTTTCAACATCACAAAGACTTAATTTGGCCTTGTTTGTTT
This sequence comes from Crenichthys baileyi, assembly GCA_036173005.1. Classification (NCBI taxonomy): domain Eukaryota; kingdom Metazoa; phylum Chordata; class Actinopteri; order Cyprinodontiformes; family Goodeidae; genus Crenichthys; species Crenichthys baileyi. The sequence continues at coordinate 294,960 of JAHHUM010001545.1, forward strand.
TATTTGGTTTTATTGTGTTTAATCTTTTACCCTTCTTATGCCATATTTGTGTATGTTTCTTTTCTTTTAATGCTTGTTTATAGTTTGCAGTTATGTGCAGCACTTTGTTTCAGTCGTGGATGTTTTATAGTGCTTTATAAATAAAGTTGGAATGGTATGATATGGTATGGTATGATTAATGAAATATTCAGTTCTGATTATGCCACTTTAACTCAAAGCTTTCAAAGAAAGAATCAAAATGCATCAGTTTTCATCAACCTTATACACTGTGGCAGCTTTAGGGGTAGGTGATATTGCTTACCACCAAGGGCATCATAACTTTAGGATTGGTACAGCCACTCTAAAAAATTATCTGTACCACATATGTTCAGTATTTCAACGTGTAAGTAGTGAAAGACAAATGGCTGAACACATGCACACTGTTGGTGTGAAATGACAGTAAGGGCCTGATCTTCAAAGATTCCAAATAAGCAGCGCTAAATTGCTTGTGCAAAAGAAAAATTGCTAATGCAATGAGTTTAAGGTGTTATGGGTGATCTACAAAGATTGCATGCAAATGGATAACAGGTACAAAATTAGTTTGGACCACCCTATTTTGATGAGAATTCTGTGTGTGCTACTGGCTGTCATCATCGGCAGTTTAAGAAGGCAGAGTGGCCAGAGAAGCCATGGAGTTGGAGGAAATATTAATAAGATGAAACATTATAATACACTTTTTAAAAACATTTGAAAAGATGAAAATAAAAGCTGAAGTTGAATGAATAAATATTAATCAGAAAACCTGGAAAAGATTACTTTCATACAAATTTTATACAAATGTGCTAAGTATAGATGCAGAAACTGCACCCACAATCAGTTTCAGGTTTTATAAATCGTGTTGTGGGTGTTAAAAAATAACATTTTCCTATCCTCTCATAAATTTGCCCGTTCTGGTGATCAGCATATGCTTTGCATATTCATGCAGGCAAACACGCTAAAAAGTTACCCTCATTTTACACGTAATTTGATCTGAACCTGGTTTGTAGATCAGCATTGTGCATGCAATCCTGTTTGCATGTGTTATTAAACATGCAAAGCTTTTGAAGGTCAGGTCCTAAATTGTTATATGATTTCAAGTTAATTGGCTATTGCAAAGATTTTTAGAGGGAATCTTGACTGCATTTTGCCTCATATTTCTCCTGATTAGTTCCCTTAGTTTAGTGGTCCATTCGCCTACCTACCTCAGTATGTAATCCCAGACTGTCATTGTTCTCCACCGGTTCCTCCTGGCAACTACCCTGGTCATCACCCTGTTTACTGCCTGGCTCCATGTCCGTGGCTCCTGAGCTCCTCTTATCCTTCTGCCCATGTATCACTCCTGCCTGTGTTCCTGCACCTGGTCTTCATGTAGGTTTGTTATTAAACCACTAAACCATTAAACCACTCACTCTTTGCTACACTTTGGTCCAACCTCACACCCTCAGCTCCAGCTTCTGCCTCCACTGAGGGTCTTCTTAACGCCTCAACGCCTGCCTTTGTGGATCGGCAGGACGACTCATCGTCTTCAGACCAGCCATCACCACCTCTGTCGTCTCCAGACCAGTTATCACTACTGCCATCTTCTCCCGGCCAGACTGATTAGATAGGGCCTTTAAGGAGGGTTGAGTCCTCATGATACTTTTCTGTGACTGATCCAGACTAACGTTTCACCCTGGAAGCACAAATCGTCTGAGGTCCTGGGCAGAAGAGTGGGGAAATTATTTCCCTCAAGAAGACCTAAACAGGCCGCTGAAAAATGTTGAGCCAGAATGTCAGAGAGCTCATGCAGAAATTATCCCACCGTCCACTGAGGGTCAGCTCAAAGCTCCAGCTCCCGCCTGCACTGCGGGTCTTCTCGATGCCTCAGCTCCAGCTTCTGCCTCCACTGTCTCCTCAACACCTCAGCTCCAGCTTCTGTGGATCAGCATGACAACTCGTCATCTCCCGACCAGCCATCACTACTGCTGTTGTCTGCAGACCAGCCGTCACCTTCACTGGCGTCTTCTCTCGGCCTGCCATCACCTTCACTGGCGTCTTCTCCCGGCCTGCCATCACCTTCACTGGCGTCTTCTCCCGGCCACCCATCACCTTCACTGCCGTCTACACTCCTGACCCAGCTTCCCTCATCACGATTGGCTCCTTCTGACAAGTGTCTCAGTGTTCCTGCTCCTGTTCTAGAGGGGTTCAAGGATGAACCACCGTAATTCTGTGGTTCCAAAGACGAGGGCATCCAGGTGGACCCACCTCGTGCTCCTGACCCTCCACATCACATCCACTGCAGATCATCTGGGCTCCACCGCAGATCTCAAGAGCCTCGTCGAGGGTTCCAGCGTTTCCTGCACCACGCTTCAGGGCCTCACTGAGGATTCCCCTGATGCTCCACTGTGGCTCCAAGTTCCCCAAGGTCCACTGTGGCTCCAAGTCTGCAGGGCCCCACCGAGGTTTCAAGTCTGCAGAGCCTCTCAGACCTCCAGACAGGGCTCCCAGAGGGTCCTCTATGCTCCGTTGCCGGCCTCCAGATCGCATGCTTCTTTGCTGCTGGCCTCCAGACCACCTGCTCCTTCATGTCCTCCTGGCCCTCGTCATCACGGCTGTCGTGGGCTGCTAACATCTCAACACCTCTGGTCTCCTGGACTCTGGGCCTGCTCAGGATGCCTTCCAGCTGTCTGCCTGAACTCTATGCTTGGGATGACCTCCCAGCCGTCCTCCTGAACTCTGTTTTTGTTTTTTTGTTTTTGCCCTCCTTCCGAGGCCCGCCCTGATTGGGTTGTTTTTTGGTTCTTGCCCTCCTTTCGAGGCCCCCAGGACCTACCCTGTTTGGGTTGTTTTGTGTTTTTGGTTCTTCATTTGCTCGCCATGCTGCTTCCTTGCTCTTTGCTGCACTTTGGTCTAACCTCACACCCCATGACAATCATTCATAGTTGAAATGCTTAAACCGATCAAATCTGAACTGAACACTTCTAAAGCACACATGGATTCTTGAAAACAAAGTTTGAAATATTTTCTCTTGGTTTGAAAACACACACAAAGAGAGCAAGTTTAAATAATTTTAGCCAGCCAAGATAAACATAAAAATAATCATATAATGTCATTAAACTGGAATACAAATGCTGAATACAAACTTTGAAATAACTGTTTACGCTCTTTGGGGAAAATTTTAAGGGTTCTTTTTTCTAAAAATATATACCATTAAAATCTATACATCTAATTTATCTATTTATGATAAGTATTTAACAAGTTGATGTAATTCTGACACACGGCCATTCCCGGAAGAGCTTGAAAGCTGGAAATCTGTCTGATACAAGAAGGTCAGAAGATTTCTATCGAAGACCGCGCCGACACCCTTCGCAGGTGAAAACCCACAGAGGTTTTATTTCCAAGGAGAGCAGTTTCCCCTGGTGATTCAGTCGATTAAACAGTTCTTCATATTTTCCCCTTTTGGACAGATGAGAAGTTTACCATTTTTCTTTTGAGTTGATCATGGACTGGAATCAGCTGCATGAACGCGTGATCCCCGCTCCCCCTCGTTTTTCTTCAGACCTGACCCATCCTCAACCGGTGGAGAGAAGAAATCAACATCAAAGTAATTTCGTACTTTTTATATTAAATCAGATAGGTGTACTTAGAGGTCTGGGCAGGATGAGGCATAGTTAAGGTGATTTAGAATCGCTAGTAGTTAATCCAAGGTATCAACTTGTTGCATGCAATATTGATTGAGGTGTTTTATGCTGAGCAGTTTTGATCTGCTGTGCGGCTGAATCGCACTGCGTCGATACAATCAGCAAGGTGCGTGTGAATGTTTTTGTCCATCTGATCCCAAATCAGCCAGGAGTTAAAATTTGGATTTTTAAAGTTTTCCATTCAAAACAACTGTGGTCTGAGCCTCCCGTGATCACTATTTTGTTTTATAACTGAAATTTTTCCAGTTTGGATTGGAGTTGTTCGAGATTTGGGGCAGTCAGCTGCTAGTGGCTAAGGGCACAGCCCACCGTTTACCAGCTGATTGTCGCAATCAAGACATCAGCACACCAGGAGGGCTTCTCTTTCCAAGTTAACCCAAATTGCACATTTTGTCCATAAAACTGCTGGTTTGATCTTCATAGACACTCAATGCGCATATATTTTCTTTTATTATTGTTAGTTAGTCATTTTTATCCCCTTTATGTAGAATAGTACTTGTTAGTTAGGTGAAGGTTTTTGGACCAGAATAGTGGTATATCAGAATTATATGGCTTCAATAAATCTTCATATGTTTAATTAAGAGAAGCGTTTGTGTTTTTTTGTTTTTTTTTTTTTGTGCAGGAGTTTTTTTGGTTTATAATTATCAGTTATTAATGAGATTTACTAATTGTAATTATTACGGGCTTTGAGCCCATAATCATAACACCAGAGGACATCTCTGACTTCTATTCGTAAGTAATCATTTTGGTTAAGAAATAGTTTTTCTGAATTATGATTTTTAATTATAATTTTTGATAAAAATTAACTAATCAATAATCATAATCCTTATAGATCCCTAAAACACAACAAACCCTCACACAATACTTTAATATACTCTTCAGCAAATCCCTCTTCTTCACTGCTTTATGGTCTGTACTGACCTATACTTGGTTGATCTGTAATTCCAGCAGCACTGCAGGAGAATGGAACAACAGCAAAGGATTATCAGAGGGAATTTCCCTTCTGGCGCTGTGCAAGCTGGTAGCCTGTTTCTGCAGCCGTTCCCAATCATTCCTGAGATTTTCTTTTTTAAATCTATTGACTAAATGTGCTCTGAGTTCTTGTTTTTTCACCTTGTTGTGCACATTATAGGGCTGATCTTTCTGGGGAGAACTTTATTTTAATTTTATTTTTATACGGCAGTTGTGTTCGAAGACCACCTGCAAGGATTTGCTCCTGTTGTTTACCTTGGAGATCGGCGGCTAGCTCCCGGTAGTGATACTCCCACCAAACAGCCTGAATATTCCCCGCGAACTGAGAAGGAAGAGATGCAGGACATGCGTCTGCATTGGGCATCGCAACCGGAGGAGACTCCTCACACGCTGATCACACCTTATTCCAAACTTTTCCCTACACTCAGGGTTCTGAATGACAACATGAAACAACGTAAAACCACTTTTTTTGCAGAGTCATTGTCAAGTTTTTTTTTCCATCTGAAGTCACGTCAGCATTTTCCCAAACTTGAAAAGGCTTACTTCCTCCAAAGAGACGCAGGAACAACTCAACTCAGTCACAAAAAAGCTAAAAAAGCTCAATCTTAGTCTCAGCTGACCAAATCACACGGTTCTTGTAAAACTTGGCAGTAGAATTTTGCACACTTGAAATGCTACTGGACATTTTGAGTTTGTAGGACAGAAAGGACTTTATGGTGGCATGCCACATTTTTGGACTTAGACACTCCAAAAGGAGACATCCCAGTAACTGCTTTACTTGATTTTCCAGGCCGACTGTGAATATAAGAAGCTCAATACCTTTCATTTGTTGCAACTTTGTTCTTTCTTAAATTTTTGCTGTTTTGAATAAACATTTGGGTTCAAAGCCAAACTGTGGTTTCTGACTGTTATGAGGCCCAAATCTTATTCTGCACTTGCAAATAGATAAAGTGCCAAGGAACTAAATGTATATTTAAGCAAAATTTAAGTTCTTGAGTTAGTAGTGAAAAAGCTATTTCACATACAAATAAAATTGTTTTGGAGAAAAGTTGGACCTCAAAGGGTGCTTATTACACCCACACTGATGTATGACAGCGAGGTTAGAGTTACAAGAACTCTGCTGACAAGGTTTAATCTATACAGCTTATTAATATTCATCAAAAACACTGTTGTTTTTTTTTTTAGCTCTGAGTATTTTTGCTCTTCACTGATGAAAACATTTGAAATACAAACAGAAATGTTATAAAAGTTTTGCACATAAAATAAATCAAGAACAGACAGCAGTGGTTAAGAACAAGTCAAACATTATAACATTACTATTATCAAAACCTGCAAAGAATATACCCTAATATCTAACTAATAACATTTTCAGAATCAATTATCCATACTGATGACCAATGAATCTGTATTAGTTTCTCAGATATGGCTGAAAAGGACGTGGTGTAAAAAATGATGACGTCTCTGTTGTGTGGCACATCGGGTTGGAGATGGGGGATGGGGTTAATTTAGACAGTTAAGTTGATTCACTTTTGAAAGATGACTCTAGGCCCCTCAAGAGGAAAGCGGCCAGGCTTTATAAGTGATATCTGCTCCATGGTTAACTCAGCACGATTTTCCAAGCACAAGGTCACTCATTGTCGGTATCAGACAGAGACCCATTCAGAAGAATGAGATGAGCTCAGAGAGCTTTCTCATTCTGAGGCCGCAGCTCTCAACTCATAATTATCTGGATGGAGCAGGCCTGTGTGACATTGTCAAGGAATACAAAGCTGTAATCTCTGCCTGGTTCTTGTGTAATGAATTAACGCCTGTGGAGGTGAAACAGCAATGCATCACACGGATAGATAGATTTGATTTTACAGAGTTATCAACAGTTTTATCACGGGAATGGCTCCGGATACATTGACAATTTAGAGTGGTGTGACCTTTTCACCAGTAAGTTCTATGCATCTGGGGAACCAGTCAACCTTTCTTTCAAACCCAAAAAAGAAACTAACTCAGTCATATGTGTTAAAAAAGAGTCTTACTTTTTTAGAATTATAAGCAGATAATACATATGTTTTGCATGCACTAAACGATAAATTACATTCTAATTTTT